>CANTUT010000499.1:0-165000 GCA_947687605.1 Reutealis trisperma
TATATATATATATATATATATATATATATATATATATATATATATATATATATATATATATATATATATGTATATGTATACATGTATATATATATATATATATATATATATATATATATATATATATATATATATATATATATATATATATATATATATATAGATATATATACATGTATATATATATATATATATATATATATATATATATATATATATATGTATATATATAGATATATATACATGTATATATATACATGTATACATATGTGTATATATATATATATATGTATATATATATATATATATATATATATATATATACATGTATATATATATATATATATATATATATATATATATATATATATATATATATATATATATATATATATGTATATATGTATATATATGCGTGTGCGTGTATACATTAAAAATCTTCTTCAATCATTGATAATAAATTACTAGGATGTTATTATTTGTCTTTAGAGAATTAAATTACTTTTATTTTTCTTTGAGTGTAAATACTGTTATGGTTTATATAAAAAATAAAAATATTTATATAAATTAGGATTGAATATATTTATAGTGATATTGTATGTGAGTTATTGTATTTAAATAAGGCTTAGTTAAATATATAGCTATAATTTTACATTAATTTTACTTTGTTCATTTTTAGAAGCTAAACTATCAGTTATGGCAAATGCACTAGCTTTTATAATTTATTGGGAAGGCAAAATGGTCCAAACCAGTTATGGGTGGACCTATATAAACGGCCGATCGAGATTTATTAATATGGAGAGACATATACCTTACTACAATATACTTGTTCAATTCATCAAATATATAATTAGATTAGAAGCAATAGTTACCAAAATATATTTTAGAAATCCAATGCCAACACCTGTGGGATTAATATGTGGGTTGGTTGAAATCACTAATGATCGTTCTATATATGACATGTATAGAGTCATTAGACAGTAAATGGGAATGCAATTTATTGAGTTATATGTTGAATATTGTTATAGTGATCATACATAATAATCAATATATAGAGGTGGATCGTCAAATTATAATAATGTAGAATATGGTACATGTAGTCAATAGTGGGTTATGAATAAGGCTGAATGTATTGATAATGAGGAAGAATCAAGACATGATGAGGGTAAGGGCAATTGTGCGAGGAATGAATGTGTGATTGATGAGGATGATAAAGGAAAAAGCGTTAATCCAATAATAGATTGGACGGGATGAAGAGGAGCATGATGTTGATGATGATGAGGCCAAGGAGGGTGATAATGAAGAGGCAGAGGAACACTTTCACGATGATGATGAGGAAGACGAAGAAGATGGTGAGAATTCAAATTTATTGCTTCAATTAGTTACATGCTAGAAAAGTACTGGAGACTTATCCCAATACTACATAGCAAATGTTGACGAAATGGAAATGAATATGAATATCAGTAATTGTGGTGATGTGCTAACTAATGATTCTTAGGAGCTATGTAAAGGTATGATATTTGAATCTAGAGATGCTGTTAAAGGAGCACTAAAGGTTTATCCGGTAAGAAGAAAGCGAGCATTTAAAAGTGAGGAAACTAAGCAAAATACTATGTCAGTTGTTTACCGGTATAGTAAACGATGCAAATGGAGGTTGAGGGTGACACTGAAAAATTCTAGTGGCTTTTGGGAGATCACTAGATTCAATGGCCCTCACACTTGTAATGCTTCTTCAATAAGTAATGATAACAAAAATTTAGACTCAGAGTTGATGGCTAATTTCATTAGGCCATTAATGGAGAAACAAGCAAATATTAAGGTATCTGCTCTATTGAATCTAATGAAGGATAAATTTAATTATACTCCTTTATATAAGAAAGTGCGAAAAGCAAAGCAGATAGCAATTGTAGATATCTTTGGTTATTGGGATCAATCTTTTAATTACCTTTGCCTATTTATGTATGCTTCAACCTCCTTTAATGATGGGTCGGTTTGTGATTTAGAGCATGTTGAATATGTTATGAACAATAGACTTATTCCCATTGTTCGTCAATTTTGAAAAATGTTATGGGCCTACAAGCTATGTATATTCAAACACCGTAAACTTATTTTATATGTTGATGGCACATTTTTATATAGAAAGTATAAGTGGTGTTGCTGACTGTCGAAACTTCTGATGGCAATAACAAAATATTACTAGTGGCATTTGCGTTAGTTGAAAAGGAAAACAAAGACAATTGGGAGTACTTCATGCATTTTTTGCACAATTATATTATTAATAAGGTCAATCAATGTAAGGCTTCACCCGAGCATCGGTCTGATCATCCAAAGAGAATCGAAATGCTCATTTGGGAAAGAACTCACAGGGAATCCTTTGGGCTTGTCTTTGATAGATTTGAAAATTATTTCTTAGAGTGGGCACCTTAATTTATTTTTATTTAGGAAAATATAAGAAAAAAACCCATATGACTCCAATTATTACCCAAAGGAAAAAGATCACTAGCATCGAAACCAAAGAGGATTTGGGGACCATGTTTTCAGTTTAACAAAATATGTTTAGCCAAATAATATAAAAGTAACTTAAAATATATTTCATGAATAGTTTAAAATGCATGAACAATTTATAATATGCATGATCATTCAATCTATACATTCAACAATAAAATGAATACAAGTAAAGTTCAAAAGAAAGTTATCATTACAATTAAAAATCCCAAACTTAGGGGATACCTCCTCTAATCCTTATAGGTTATAGGAAAGTTACACATTCCCTAAACTAAATCTAATAATAAAGTAAAGGAAACAAAATAAGAGAAGGTGAAGAAGGTGATAGAGGGGGAACAGTTGGTTAGTTTTAATTGGATTTGATGCTTGAACCAAGCATGCCTACGTATCCCTTTGAATGGGAATCAAAACCCACATAGTTCTCCCTTCTCATGAAAGGGTTAGTTTAGTTTGACCACTTTATCATATTTTGATTAATTGATTAAAAGAGGTTTGAGTTAATTAATTAACTTAATTGAGAAGGAAAAGACTGAAATTTTAATGTGAGATTGCGAAAATAGGAGAATTCGCTAGAGTTGTTGCAAAGGGCTTTGCGGCGCCGTAGAGCTCTACAGCAACAGGCCCATTTTCACCCATTTTTACTCGCTTCTCATATGTTTTTCGTGATTGTAATTGTGTTGTAGTTATTACTCAGTCCTGGATGATTTGCAAGGGTTCAAATATAAAAAAGACATATTTTGATTTTTTCAATTTTCCCGTTTTAGAGTTTTCGACTAAGGAGGTTTGTTTACCGAGGCTAAATGCTTTTAAGATTGAACCACATACTGGAAGGTGCAAAAGTAATGGTTCACAGCTACTTCCCCATCAGAATTGTCTTTATCTAAAAGGTGATTTTGATGACAGTAAACCAAAGGATGAGAGATGGTAAAAGGAACCAAATTAATATCTAGGTCAGAGTTTAAACATTTGGGTGAAAGGTGTGGTTAAATTTTAAGAAAGATGCTTCTGGTATATTTGGGAGATCTATCGGCTGGTAGCATTTGGTTGTTGTCCTTTTTGGTAAGAACTAAAAGTAATATTATTGTTTGGTAGGAATGATTATCTTGTCTAGTAAGAAAGAAAGCGATCTTGTCTGGTAGGAATCAATAAAATGGTGATCTTGTATGGTAGGAATTGATAAAGTGGTGATCCTATCTGCTAGGAATGAAAGCAACCCTATCTAGTAGGAATTGACAAAGTGGTGATCCTATCTGGCAGGAATTGACAATGAGGTAATGCTATCTTATAGGAATCAATAAAGTGGTGATCCTATCTAGTAGGAAAGATGAGATGACCATCTTGTCTGGTAGGAATGGTAAAGATAATTATCTTATCTAGTATGAACAGTAAAAGTAATTATCCTTTCTAGTAGGAATGAAAGTGGTGATCCTATCTAGCAGGATTAAAAAGTTAACTATCCTGTCTAGTAGGAATGATAAGGATAACTGTCTTGTCTTGTAGAAATAGTAAAAGTAATGGTCCTTTCTGGTGGGAATGAAAAGTGATGATCCTGTCTAGTAGGATCAAAAGAAAAGATGACCATCTTGTCTAGTAGGAATGGTAAAGATAACTCTCCTATCTGGTAGGAATAGTAAAGTATTGATCCTATCTGGTAGGAATGAAAAGTGATGATCCTGTCTGGTAGGATAAAAAAGATGACCATCCTATCTGGTATGAATGATAAAGATAACTGTCCTGTCTTGTAGGAACAGTAAAGTATTGATCCTTTCTGGTTGGAATGAAAAGTGATGATCTTGCCTAGTAGGATAAAAAAAAGATGACCATCCTGTCTAGTAGAAATAGTAAAGATAACTGTCCTGTACAGTAGGTACAGTAAAAGTAGTGGTCTTTTCTGGTAAGAATAAAAAGTAATGATCCTGTCTGATAGGATAAAAAGATGACTATCCTGTATGATAAGAATGGTAAAGATAACTTCTTTAGCTAGTACGAACAGTAAAAATAGTGACCCTAAGATTGAGATTGATTTTTGAAAAGAGATTGATTCATATTGATCAGTTGACGATTTGTCTTACTTCAAGAGTTTAACGATCCATCTTGATTCATAAACCTATTTAATGCAAAAATGCTAGATAATTATGCAATGATCCGATACTATGAACATGTGAACGGTCAACTTGATATAAAAATGTTGATCTTTAGGAGAAAAATGCCCCCATTTTAGAAAGGTCAATATTTAGAACGGAAGTGCCCCCAAAAAAGGAAAGTGGTTTGGTCATTTAGTTTTTGGTTGATTGGCTAGCTCAAACGTGAAATGGGCACATCAAATATGAGGTTGGTTAGTCAATGGCTATCAGTTTGGACTAGGAAGTCAAGTAAGGTGTGATCATGGAAAAGATCAGGCTGTTCAGTTTGAAAAACTTAGATAGGTGCGAACCCTCATTTCAGCACCTTCAAAATTAACATTGAGCTTTCCAAAACTAACCGGAGCATTCTTGGCACAACCTGACACCTTTCGAACCCTGACCGGACCTTCTGTATCAGACAACATTTTTTTCAAAACTAATTGGAATCTATCTCAGACTGACTATTCAAATGTTCTAAAATTAATTTTGATCATAACGACAATGATTGATAATTTTTCTGAGCTCTATAACTCTCAGAAACTGACTTGGAAGTCTCAAAAATTGGCCCGAAAATCTTTGAAAATGGGCTGGAAGAGAAAACCTCGGGAAGCATGCCGTGCCATATGGCGTGCAGCACGGAAGGCGTCGGCACTGCACAAGCCCTGTGTGGTGTCGAGCCAAGTTCTGCGCTTTTTTGCCTCCAGTAGGTCCCACGCACATAAAATGACTCTTCTACCCTTTTTAATCTAGTTTTCAGCCATTTTTTGACCCTACCCTCATGGTCTTTTCACATTTTCATTACCTAAACTACCCTCAACCCCATTTGCGTATAAATAGGCTTTCCCATTTTCTCATTTCTACACGCCAAGGTTGATATTGATAGCTATCTATCAATCTTCTTTCTCTTTCTCCCTCCATCTACTCTCCAATTAATTAATTAATTAATTTTCTCACCCAAAACCAAGTTAATTAATCTTTTTAATTAACTAAAAAATCTTTTTTTAATCACTTACAAGCTAATTAATTAATTAATCTTTTTAATTAATTAATTACCTTTTTTAAATTAGATCAAAAATCTCTTTTTAAACTCATTCCCGATTTTAATTAATTAATTAATCATTTTAAGTAATTAATTACTCTCTTTTGAAATTAAATTAAAAATCCTTTTTTTTAACTCATCCACTATTTTAACTAATTAATTTACCCATCCATCATTTTCTTTAATCATTAATCAACTCATTTGTCCAGTCCAATAAAACGGAACTTCAGTCCGGCAAAACACTTTTTCCATCTCATCCATCAAAATCCAAGTTATTTTCATCAAACTTGTTCTTCAAACACAAAAAATCATTTTAATCAATTTGCAAACCCCTCCACTTAATCATGGAACGAACTATGTGGGTTTTGATCCTTATTCAAATGGGGTATGTAGGCATGTTTGGAATTTAAGTCCAAATCTCAAATCCAATTTCTTTTAAATTAAGCTTATTTTCCTTATCTTTCTTAAATTAATTATCTTTTTACAATATTTGTAAGGGAATTTGTGATCTTCCTAGAATCCCATAAGGGCTAGAGAAGGCATTCCATTTTTCTATCAATGTGATTATCTTAATTAATGAGTGATTATATGGTTCCCCTAAATCTTTAGAGATTAGAGGGAACACTCTCCTTTATTTGTAAATGTTTATTGTTTTGTTAATCCATCTTATGCCATATTCATGCATTTTATTAATGTCATTCATTAAAATCAATTTTCAAGTCAAAATTAAACTTAAGAGCCAAATTTTGATTATTTAAAACCAAAAAACCTAGTCTCCAAACCCAACCTGGTTCGAAGCTAGTGATTTTATCAATGGGCAAATTAAAGTAAAACAATTAATAAATTCGAGTCAATTTGGATTTTTTTTTCTTAGTTTTCCCATTTAAAAATAAATTAGGGTGGCGACTCCCAAAATCATTTTCAAAATCAACCAAATCCGAACTCGAGGATTCTATTGTGAGTCTAAACCCGAATAAGCATCCTGGTTCCCTCTAGCAGACCAGGCCGGTACTTGAGTGAGGCCTCACAATAGGTCTAACTTTAGAGAAGATTTATTTGAGGCTGGATTGGAAAGCTTCATCAAGAAGGGTCAGATCTTTGGAGATGATTAGGTTGGAAGGTTTGGGAAAGGTTAGTTTTTGGGACTTATCCTTGGAGAAGTTGATGTGGAGGGCTTAGTCAAGTCTAGCACTTCGGCTCGGTTAGGTTACAACCTTTGGGCATTGTCAGGTCTAGTACATTGAAATTTGATAAATTTGATACGTTTTTATCATTAAATTTAATTTAATTTTTCAGGTAAAGACTATATTAGAATGCTAGAGAAATAATGGATCTGCACGACCTATTCCAGTTAACTAGCTACAATAGTAGTCGCTTTATTACAACAATTTGGTTTTATGGTCTCTCTTAGATCCCATACTTCAATTTAGATCACCATTTGGCCACAGCTCTGGTTGAGAGATGGAGGTCAAAGACACATACTTTTCATTTTCCAAATGGAGAGTGCATTGTAACCTTGCAAGATGTTAGCATACATACTGGACTTTCTATTCATGGTTATGCCTTGATTGGTACGACTAGACATGATTGGCAAGCTTTATGTGTGGAGCATCTTGGTACAACTCCTCTACCTACTACGCTGAAAGGTTCACTGGTTAGGCTATCATAGCTGGTACAAGAGTTTCCTAGCCTAGAGCAAATTGTGACAATGTTACTATTCAACGCTTTATGCATGCCTACATCTGGCGTACATTGGCAAGATACATTTTTGTGACTAAGGATACCAGTAGGGCGAACTTGTAGTCTTTACCATATCTCACAGATTTTGATACCATATCGATGTATAGCTGGGGGTCCACATGTTTAGCCTTTCTTTATAGAGAGTTATGCACTACCTCCAGATACTCTTTTGTCTCATAGATCTCAGGTCTTTAATTTTTTCTGCAAGTTTGGGCATGGGATCAATTTCCTTTTCTTACACCTCATATGGCTGATACTTTCGTATGTTCTGATTGTCCACCGCAACAAGTATTATAATTATCTCTTAATGTCTTTCTTTACGCAACTTCATTTTCTATAAACTATATTTTTCCTTCTGCCTGCTATACAGTTTCTAGGTTTCTACTTTTCTTTTTCTTATTTCATATCTATATATACATGTTAATAATAATAATAATAATAATAATAATAATAATAATAATAATAATAATAATAATAATAATTAGTTACATAAATTTTTCAAACATTAATTTTATCCAAAATATTTATTTCAAAAAAAAATTCACAATATTATCCCAATAATTATGATATAAATCATAATATAAAATTTCAAATATGAATTACATAAATCTCTATATTTTACAATAAAATTTTAATTTCTTTAATTTAAACTTTTTTCATTTAAATAAATAATAAATTTAAAAATAATACTTCACTTAATAAATTATCCTCTTAAAAATATTAATGTAATAATATACAAAATTTATATCATTTCAAGTGTCATTATAAAATATAATAAATAAATTATTCTAAATATCAATATTAAATTAAAAATAATTCATTATTATAAATACTCATATAACAATATTATAAATAATATCAAATATCAATATCAATTTATTTTATCAATATCAATATAATAATATAAATAAATATTAATATCAATATCAATATTCAATTATAAATTTATAAATATCTATAATTTTAAATGTCAATATAATTATAATAAAGAATGTTTCCACATAAATTATTACTTTAAAACATTTATTTTCAAATTATTTGAATATTTAAAAATGTTCATTTAATAATATACAAGGTCATCCTCTATAATAAATTCAATTTTCATAAATTCCTTTAGTAATCTTTATAAATCAAAATTTATTTATTAATTACTTAATTTTATCTTATAATAATACAAAAAATTCGCACATAAATACAAAACATTTAAACTTAATTCACATATTCATCATTAACTTGGATACGTATTACGATACTAATCGGATATCTTCATATATACTTATGTACATATGACCTGTATTGAGTTGGGATATTACAAAAACATGACAACTGGCTAGGCTAAACTAACCCCTTAGCAAAAAGGGAAAACTGCATGGGTTCTAATTTCTATTTAAAGGGATACATAGGCATACTTGGTTCAAGCATCGAATCCAATGAAACTAACCAACTCTATCCCCCCATCACCTTCTTCACTTGCTTTTATTTTGCTTTCCTTTACTTTGATATTAGGTTTAGTTTGGAGAATATGTGACTTTCGTAGAACCCATAAGAGTTAGATGAGGTATCCTCTAAGTTTGAGATTTTATTGTAATATTAACTTTCGCTTATTTCGAACCTTAATTGTGTTTTTACTTTATTATTGAAATAGATGAGTTGAATGATCATACATATTATAAATTGTTCATGCATTTTAAATTGTTCATGAAATATATTTAAAGTTACTTTTATATTACTTAGCCAAACTTATTTTGTTAAATTAAACTGAAAACCTAGTCTCCGAATCCTCTTTTTTTACAAGGCTAGCGATCTTTTTTCCTTTGGGTAATAATTGGAATCAAATGGGTTTTTTTCTTATATTTTCCCACATAAAAATAAATTAAGATGGCGACTCTGAGAAACAATTTTCAAATCTATTAAAGATAAGCCCGAGAGCTTTCTTGTGAGTTCTTTCCCAAATGAGCATTTTGATTCCTTTTGACATATCAGACCGGTGTTCAGGTGAGGTCTCATAGCTAGCAACTCCACTAGGGGCTAACTTTTTTTTAATGAAAGGAAAAAAATAAGTGGACTACTAATTAGTTTAAAAAGAGTTTGGCCTTTTAATATAATTGTGACTTTGCATGCATCACTTGCATAGGCTTTTTGCCATTCAACCTAGTTTTAGGAAAAAAATGGATAGTGAGTAGCATTGAGTGGCTAACCCTCCTTGGGTCTATTCGCTGATAGTGAAATCATCCACCCCATGATAAATCCTTTGATTCTTTCAAAGGTGTAACGAGCATACACGTACTGCTAGACCCACGCGAGGCTCCTTGACTCATATGTGGTTAGGTATATCGCTGCTCTAGTGTAATAGGTACCCAAAACTAAGCCACCATTACGCTATCATGTAATGAACCTAGATCCTAACCTTAGGTTGTATGTACCATAATTAAAACCTTGCATCTTTGCATTCTCATGAAAATATTTTTCCCATGCATTCATATTGTATAACAAACCATGCATTCATCTTAAGTTTAGGTCAAACGTTGAACTAAAGAAGGGTCAAACATTCTTACCTCCATTTAAACATTGTCCCCATTAACACTCTCACTTATACCCCATCTCCTTATCCAGTAACCCTTAAACCATTACCCTGAACCTTTGACCTAAACACTATTATCCTTTTACTCTAACCCTTAACCCAAGTACTTTCACCCTTAGACCTTAAACACACTCGCCCCCATAAGCCTAAAACTATCACCCTGTCCTTCAATCCTAAACACCTCACCCTAGCCTTTATCCTAAACACCATCACCTTAACCATATACCTCAAACACCTCACCTTAGCCTTACGCTTAAACACTCAAACCTCACACATCAAATGTAAACCTAGACCTCCTTAAACCTTTGGACCCTAAACCATAAACCAGCAACCCTAAAACCTATATCCAACTCTAAAAGCCCTACTACCTTACCATCAGTCTAAGCCACAGCCTCTTTCCTTATCCTAAAAAATAGACGCCTGAGGCTCTCCACACCAAAACCATTATCTTGATCCTACCTCTTGTTCAAAATTAAACCCACTATCCTTAAGCCCAACACCGTGGCCCAATACCTTCAAAACCAGCCTGTTACCCTTAAGCCTAACAACTTCGGCTCAACATGCTACCTAAGCCCAATACCCTTGATCCTATCCTAAACTTAAAACATTTGCCCCATCTCACCTTAAGCCAAAAAATAAAAATGGTTAGCCCATGATACAATAAGGAAGCCTTTTCTCTTAAGATCTATATGCCCATTCATCACCTTTTCTATTCCATACCCGTCACTTACCTTGTTGCTTTGATTTGGAGGTACCAATAGCCAACTCACTTGACATGGTTTCCTTAACCACACTTGTGACCAGACTCCTTAAGAAGCAAGAAGTGCATTTCCAAGCTATCCTAGTTGCTTAACAAGCCTAATTTGAGGAACAAAGGCAATTCATCATTGAGTTTGAGTCCAAATTTGAGTTTGAGTCTGTCATTTTATTTTCTTTTATGTGTATTTTTCATTAATCATTTCAGTCCCCTTTTGTTATCTTGTAATAAAATTTTCCATTACAATAAAATATCCACATTTATTTGTGCACTTGTCTTTTCTTGTTTTAAACATGGATGAGCTTTTTTTTTTAAATAAAAAGAGAGAGAAAGAGAGAAAGAGGAAAAGAGAAATAAACAGTCAATTAAATCCACCACAGCTAGCACATGTTGGAATTGAGATGCTGTCAATAATTGCTTTGCTAGCCCCTAACCAAATAAGGTCAAGAAATAGCCTCTCATTAAATAGTTGAAGCACGAAATCGAACGATACACCTCAACAAGGGGCAGCAAGTTCTTCAAATACAAAATTTAAAGTTTAAAGCCCCTCAAAGTGAAGAAAAGCAGCAAATCATGGTGGAATATTTTCTCCCAAATTTCATTAATCTGAGATCGCTAAGTTAAAAACCAGAAAGGGTAGCTTAGACAAAAGATAGAGCTAAAAGAGAGAGAGAGAGAGAGAGAGCTCATCCCAATCATCTTCCTTCATATCATTCAAAGTTTGTCAAATCATCTCCAATCAATCCGTCTTGTCTCATATCTTCAAAGTCATCCTTTCTTACTAGAGGCTCATTCTCTAAAGTGATATTGTCTTCTATGCCCTTATCTCAGAGTGGAGGCATATTCTTCTAGGTCATCATCATCTTTTGTTAATCCATCTCCTTGCTTAGCTCAAAGAGATTAGGCATAATTTTTTACATTGCTAGTCTGTCATATTCTTATCTCTCATTGGGAGCATGATCTCCAAGTTATCTCTTCTCAATAATCCTTCAGCCACTCCTTAGGGCACTTTCTTTTAGCTAGTTTGTCATCTACATTCAAACTAATAGAGTGTCACCCTAAATCTCTCTTCAATCTCAAAATGACAAGATTAGCTTGGCTTGTTCTTTTCCATGAATCATGCTACAAACAGCAAAATCATACAACCTCTCTGATCCTTTTCAGAATTTCCAACCCACTTTTAAACCATTCCTAAACTTCATAATGTACAATCCCAAGCCTCGTTGGAAAAATCATACCAACCTTTCAAGCTTAAACATCATAACTCAAGCCTCGTACCACCCTTTCCTTGGCAAAGTCTCATCATCTTTTAAGGGTCAGGCCTATGGGCAGAACCAAAGATTATAAGTCTTTCAAGACTCATCATCCTTAAAACCAACTCTCTTTAGCACAAGTAAAATTAAGTCATGTCTTGCAAAGCTTAAAAATGGCTCGAACCACTCAAAATCAAATCATTCCATGTCTCATTGGCAAAATCTCATCATCCTTGAAAAGACCAAGCCTCCTTAGCAAATTACATCACCTGTAAAGTCCAACCGAGTTAAAGCTTACCAACCGTCTAATGGGCATTGAAAATCTGATACAACCATGACAAAGGGCAAGCCTCCATCTATAAGCCTACGGTATCCTTATGACCAAAACCTTTACCCCCATACCCGAGATAAAGCAACCATCTTCCAAAGAGGTCCAAAACAACCCTGTAGAAAAGTTCAAGCTAAAAGCCTTTACCATGAAGCTTAAACCAAGAAGCCTTCACCATGAAGCCCAAAAAGCATTCACCATAAAAACCACTCCTAAAAAGCCTTCACCATGAAGCCTAAGCCTGAAAGCCTTTACCATAAAGCCCAAACTAAGAAGCCTTCACCATGAAGAAGCCTAAAAGCATTCACCATAAAAACCACTCCCAAAAAGCCTTTACCATAAAGCCTAAGCCCAAAAGCCTTTACCATGAAGTCCAAACTAAGAAACCTTCACCATGAAGCCCAAGCCTAAAAGCTTTCACCATGAAGCCCATTCACAAAAAGCCTTCATTTATGAAGACCATAATGTCCTCCAAGGCCAAATCTGAACAAGCCTTCTCCAACTAATTTCTTAGCCTGACATTTCCTTTAAGCCAAACCTAACAAAACCTAAGGCAGAACTTGACCTAGTCTTCCAAATAAAATCCCTAAAGGTTATAACCGGACCAAGCCAAAGTGCTAGACCTGACTAAGCCTTCCATATGAACTTCTCTGAGGGCAAGCCCCATAAGTTGACCTTCCTCAAACCTTCCAATCTAATCATCTCTAAAGACCTAATCCTTATGATTAAGCTCTCCAATTCAGCCTCAAACCAATCTTCTCCAAAGTCAAACCTATCTAAACTGAATAGCTAGATCTTTTCCAAGACCACATCTTACTTGACTTTCTAGAATGACTTTTTCCCAGGCTAAACTAATAGCCATTAACTAACCAATCTCATACCTAACATGCCCACTTCACCTCTGAGCTAGCCAATCAACCAAAAACCAAATGACCAAACCACTTTCCTCCATTATTCTAAAGTAGGGGCACCTCCCTTCAAAATGTTTACCTTTCTGAAATGGGGGCATCTTTCTCCCAAATATCAACACTTTTATATTAGGATTGACCCTTCACAGGTTCAAGGCATCAGATCATTACATAATTATCCATAATTTTTGCATTGAACAGGATCATGAATCAAGGCAGATCATCAAACTCTCGAAGTAAGACGGATCATCAACTCGGTCAATCTGAATCAATCTCTTTTAAAATATCAACCTCAACATCAGTTATATGTACCATTCCTACCATACAGGATGGTCATCCTTTTGATCCTATCATATAAGATCCTCACTCATCATTCCTACCATATAGGATCACCACTTTATCAATTCCTATCAGACAGGCTTGCCTTCTTTCCTACTAGATAGGATCATCATTCTTACCAGACAGGATCACCACTTCGTCGATTCCTACCAGATAGGGTCGCCTTCTTTCCTACCAGACAGGATCATCATTCCTACCAGACAAGATCACCACTTTATCGATTCTTACTAGACAGGATCACCTTCTTTCCTACCAGATAAGATCATTATTCCTACCACACAAGATCACCACTTCATTGATTCCTACTAGATAGGGTCACCTTCTTTTCTACCAGACAAGGTCCCCTTCTTTCCTACTAGATAGTGTTGCCTTCTTTCCTACCAGACAGGATCATTATTCCTACCAAATAGGATCACCACTTTTTTTATTCTTACTAGATAGGGTCACCTTCTTTCCTACCAGATAGGATTATCATTCCTACTAGACAGAATCACCACTTCATCAATTCTTACTAGGCAGGGTCGCCTTCTTTCCTACCAGATAGGATCATTATTCCTAACACACAGGATCACCACTTCATTGATTTCTATCAGACAGGGTTGCCTTCTTTCCTACCAGATAGGGTTGCCTTCTTTCCTACCAGATAAGGTTGCCTTCTTTTCTACCAGATAGGATCATCATTCCTACCAAACAGGATCACCACTTCATCAATTCCTACCATATAGAGTCGCCTTCTTTCCTACCAGACAAGATCATCATTCCTACTTGACAGGATTATCATTCTTACCATACAGGATCACCATTTTATCGATTCCTACTAGACATGGTCACCTTCTTTCCTACCAGATAAGATCACCATTTTGTCAATTCCTATTAGATAAGGTCGCCTTCTTTCCTACTAGGCAAGATTATCATTTCTACTAGACAAGAACATCACTTTTATCTCCTACCAGAAAGGACAATTATCAAATGCTCCTAGCCTATGGATCTCCTAAATATATCAGGGGCATCTTCCTTAAAATTCAACCACACCTCTTACCTAAATATCTAAACTCTAACCTAGACATTAATTTGGTTCCTTCCACCATCTCCCATCCTCAGGTTCATTGTCATCAGAATTGCCTTTTTGATAAAGATAATTCTGATGAGGGAGCAACTGTGAACCCTTAATTTTCCACCTTTCAGTATGTGTTTTAACCTTAGAAGCACTTAGGCTTGGTAAACAAACCTTCAAAAGTCAAATACTCTCAAAAAGGGAAAATCAAAACTTTTTTTTTTTTGACATGTGAACCATTTCAAATCATCTAAGACTGAGTAATGAGTACAATGCAACTAGAATTGCAAAAAACAGATGAGAAACGAGTGAAAACGGGCAAAAATGGGAAAAGCGAGTGAATTAGTATAGTCGCCGCAAAGCTCTGCTGCAATCACTCTGCGGTGCCGTAGAGGCTTTTGCGATGACCTAATTGTGTTTCTATTTTTCTGCAATCCTATATCGAATATGAATAGCCTCTATGCTTCAACCCTCCTTTTATATATAGATGGCCTCTCCACACTTCAAAATACCAATTTCTAGAGTTGGAAAAGCATTAATTTTAAGCAAATTGCTTTGCATGTGCTCCTTGATTCACAAAGCAAATTGGGGGGTTTCTCATTGATTCCTACTCAACTAGTTAAAGGTTTTTTGTCCGCTTGTTTGAGGCAAGTCTATTGCCCAAGGCTCATTTTTTCAGTTCAAGGCTAGCCGCTATCCACCATCCACCATCTAAGGCTAACTGCCCCAAGCCTTTTGAGGCTATCCACCCCCAGCCTTCCAAGGCTATCCACTGCCTGTCGTTCGAGTTTAGTCACCGCCCACCATTCTAAGCCAGCCGCCACTCATCATCCGAAGCCATCTGTCGCCTGCCATCCTAAGCCAGCCGTCGCCTACTATTTAAGGCCAATTACCGCCCACCATCTAAGGTAAGTTTCTTTTCCTTTAATTTTCTTTTCTCTAAATTTTCTTGCCTCTTTTAGTTAGTTAATTAAATTGATTCATCTAGGTCGCTAACTAATCAACTTGCTAATTGATTAAATTAATTAATTAACTCAACCCTTTTTTAATCAATTAATCAAAACATGATAAAGTGGCAAGGCTAAACTAACCCTTTTGCAAGAACGGAGAACTACATGGGTTCTGATTTCCATTCAAAAGAATACATAGGCATGCTTGATTCAGGCATCAAATCTAATGAACCTAACCAACTCTCCTCCTATCACCTTCTTCACTTGCTTTTATTTTGCTTTCTTTTACTTTGATATTAGGTTTAGTTTGGAGAATATGTGACTTCCTTAGAACCCATAAGAGCTAGAAGAGGCATCCCCTAAGTTTGGGATTTTATTATAATATTAACTTTCTCTTATTTCAAACCTTAATTGTGTTTTTATTTTATTGTTAAAATATATGAGTTGCATGATCATGCATATTATAAACTGTTCATGCATTTTAAATTGTTCATGAAATATATTTTAAATTACTTTTATATTACTTGGCCAAACTTATTTTGTTAAATTAAACTGAAAACCTAGTCTCCGAATCCTTTTTGGTTACGAGGCTAGTGATCTTTTTTCCTTTGGTACTAATTAGAGTTAAATAGGTTTTTCCTTATATTTTCCCAAATAAAAATAAATTAAGGTGGTGACTATGAGAAATAATTTTCAAATCTATTAAAGATAAGCCTGAGGGCTTCCTCGTGAATTCTTTCCCAAATGAGCATTTCGGTTCCCTTTGATATATTGGACCGGTGCTTGGGTGAGGCCTCACAATGTCTAGACCGCTGATGTTCCTTTGATCTCTATTTATATTGTGGAGTGGCATCCAGCTGACAAAGTATTTCGGTAATTTGGTTACCATCAACCTATTCCATGTTAGCCACCATTTTGTCACTAATTGGGCTAATTACCATTCCAGTTGGCTTGCTATATGGGATCAGAGGACTGATTATGTCCATCGTGGTACACCTGCTACTCTTACCATGCATTACCACTCATCATACATGGAGTGGTATCGTAAAATCACACATAGGTGGATTAGGGTACAAGGAACCTCAATTGGATCTATTGTTAGTATCTTATTTTCTATTTATTAATCATCATCATTTATTATTTATCTTCTCACCTAATATCAATTTTTTTTAACTCTTGATTTTATATTTTATAACAGGCCGACTCAGTTGAAATTATTGGCACTGCACTAACCCTTGATATAACTCATCGAGTTGCATCCAATAGCCAACGAGCTGCACGAGAATCGACATAGACATCCAATGCCACATTCTCCTTATCCAACTCTATAGGTGCAGGATCCATACCCAAATCTTCCACCCCTTAAGGATGATCAAGTTAGATATCAACGGTCCAAGAGAAAATTGTGTTCACACACCACCACTTTCGCAAGGTGTTCAAGTACAGACACCATTATCTTACCACCCTATTGGATCACATCATGATACAGATGTTGGTCCATCCTCTTCAATTATGTGTGCATTTCCACCTACACTTTCATTTTCAAAATAAGCACAGTTTAATTATAACTATTCCACACAAGGGTTTATACCATTTGGGACTCCTGCTTATCCATCAACCCCTTCAGCGTCACCTTTTATTCCTCCCTACTTTACATAGTCTTAGATGTTTTCATCATCGCAGCACCACCAAGGACTTTTCATACAATCTTTTCATCTGCAACACCATCCTTCCCATTTGGATACCATGACTTGGCATAATTTGACCACCTTTTGCTGGTTTTGGCTTTCAGTTTTCATCATCATAAACACATATTGCTGATTTTGCCACACTCCACTAGCCTATTGCTGCGACAAATGATGCTGCTGCTGATGATGCTCCCGATGTTCTTTTTAGTAGGCCAAGTCCTCAAGATATAGATATAGACACTGCTTGAAGAAGACGAAAACATAATCTCCATTTACGGATAATTGTCCCTAAAAATACCCGCTACGATAATTCATAGTTAGGATTTGTATAATTAATATATTTGTATAATTACTATATTTATTCATCTTAAGCAACTATGTTAGTATTTGGTTAACCGTTTTATATTATTAATATTTATAATTATTTTCATCTCATATTATTATTATTTTATTCAATAATTCTGAATTTATTTTTTTTTCTCCTTTACTTTAACTTTCCCTCCTATTATATTTTTTAATTTATTATATTTTTCACTTTTCATTTAATTTTCTATTAAATTATTTTCTTTTTAGTTAAAAATTCCAATTAGACTATTTCTTAATTAAATATTTATTATTCAAATCATTATAATATACTAAATATTTTGCTATGATATAATTTTTTATTATTCAAATCATTATAATATACTAAATATTTTCTTATGATATAATTTTTTACATTAACATTTATTTCATTACTAATTTTCATATACATTTATAATATGAAAATATCTCCCTCAAATTAGGATTTTTAATTAATCTCTGCCAAATCAATTCATGAAAATTTTTTTTATCTTTTTTTTTCTACCACTTATTTTGTTGGCAAATGATTATCTGCCAATTATTTTGTTGGCAAATGATTATCTTTTGCTTATCATTTTTTTATTCGTGGAAAAATATGGAAAACTTTTTTATCTTTTTTTTTTTCATTTTCCGCCACTTATTTTGGTGGCAAATGGTTTAGTTTTGTTTTTTTATTCATTTTCACTAAATATTTTGGTGGAATTGGCAAAATCAACTGTCTCACCACCCACTTTGAAAAATATTTTGCAAATCACCATAATATGATAATTTTCTTACAAATCACTTATAGTTGAAATTAATTTTTTCAAATATCCTAAATGGATCAAATCTCTATAGAAATATATGTAGATGATTCAAGAATTTGATTACAGAATTTGCGAAGATAAAAAATTTGTTTACCATGCGTGGTCAACTATAAATTAGCTTAGGTTGTCCTCTTAAACCCATTGCTAAGAAGAAGCCAATACTGTAACAATGGTCGCTGGTGATGCTTTAATTGAGGATGCTCAATATTGAGGATGAAATTGAGCATGAACTGCTCTGTGAGACTACTTCAAATTAAGACAATTTTAAATTCGTCTCCTAATCCTTGAAAGAAAAATAAAAAACTAAGAGTCCTCGTGTTAAGAAGAATATGTGGTTTTTTTTTTTTTTTTTTTTTTTTTTTTTTTTTTTTTTTTTAATGTGATTAAAAGGATATAAAACCTGAAAAATATTATCATCTAAATTTGAGAAATCTGAAATGTAATTTTCCTCCTCCATGACTATTATAATTGAAGCTCACTATGTTCAGTAGAAAGAATGTGAAAGGCCTTTGAAAAACTATGAAGAAAACAAAGACCTCGTGTTACTAAGAATAAGAGTTTTTTAATGTCAGTGGATTCCATAATTTTGATTAAAAATTTGTCTCTTACTTAGTTTATCAGAGTTGTTTATTGGGATAATAAGAGGTAAGAGGTGTATTTTATACGGTTGATATTGGGAGAAAACAATTGGAGAAGTTATTTAGCATTTCCGAGTGAAACCAAGAGCATTGGTAGGGATGCCATAAGTTAGCTTAAACCCGCAGCCTCTCTCTCTCTCTCTCTCTGAGTTCAGTGGTTAGGGTACTTTCTCTCTCAGTTAGTTGTTTACTTAGCTTGTGATATCATCCTCCACATTATACTTTCCGATTATATTTGATGCATTGTATTTCCCATTTAGATTCAGGTAGCTTACTTCTTTAATTTCGCTGGCAATGATTTTTTTTGGGCAACGGAATTTTTTTTTTTTTTTTTTTTTTGAGTTTTAATGTGTAGTCAGCGGTTAGAGAAGCATTGTGCTTGATTTTTTCATTTTTTAATTTTGTTTTTGTTTTTGCAGGGAAGTAAGTAGAGTGTTGTGGGGATTTGCTGGAAAGATGGCGTCCTCATCGAGAGGGGGGCCAGATCAGGGTACGGCACAACCGGCACGGCGGATCATGAGGACGCAGACGGCGGGGAATCTGCGAGAGTCGATATTTGACAGTGAGGTGGTGCCATCTTCCCTATTTGAGATTGCACCAAATCTTCGTGTTGCTAATGAAGTGGAATCTAGAAACCCAAGAGTTGCTTATCTATGTAAGTTCTAGGATTTTCTTTTTGGCTTTTTGTTTGTTTTGGTAATTTGGTTTATTTAAATCTTTTTTTTTTTTGGCTTTCCTTTCTTAATTTGGGTTTTTAATTACTTCCTAGTATTATCTTTTAGAGCAAGTATTAAAGCAATTTACCTACATGGACTTCTTACTTATTTCAGAATTTTTTTTTTCAAACTGGTTCTGAAATTTCACGTTTTTGATAACAGGTTTTTGTCTAGGATAAGCAATCCAATATGTTGTGTTGGTTGCTCTGTGTGTGTCAAATCTTGCCTGTTCATAATGTAGTGAACTTTGACTTAATTTTTGCTCATGCTTGTGTCCATTTTGTTGCATTCTACATGCTTTACTGTGCGTTGTGTTGGGTTGGTAGAACTTGCTTTTGCATGTTGCAAGGTTGCATTTTGCTTGTCCATGTGAGACTGAATTTATAAACATAATTTCTTGTTGCATTTGTGTCTGCTAGCATTGGCATGTGGTTGCACTTTTTGGCTTTTTTTTTTTTTTTTTTTTTTTCCCTTTTTGATTCTTGTTTGTGGTTGTCCTTTGACTTTTGAGTTTATATGAGAGGATTCATCATCTTCCACACTGTACTCTCCTTTCTTTCTCAATAAAGTTTCTCTTTTTACTGAACAAAGTGTGCTGCATTATGGAATTGGATTGCATAATATTCATGTTTGGGTCATAGCGGTTTAAATTCCTAAAGATAGTGCTACTGCCTCCTAGATTACTTAATCTCCTTAAGAAAATTGAAGATTTTTATGTATTTCTTGTCTCCTGAAAGCATTTTTGGGTTGAATTTTCTGTTCTGGACTTTAATGTGATGTCATATTAGTACTAATTTGAAAAGCCATGAAAATTAAATGCGTTTGTATTCAAATTCTTCCTTGTTATCATCCCGGCAAACTGCCATTTGTATTTGCTATTTTCCTTTCACATTTCAATATTTAAATCTTTCATTTGGTATCTATATCTCACTTTTCCTGTACTCTTAATGTAGGTCGCTTATATGCCTTTGAGAAAGCACATAGGTTAGACCCTACTTCTAGTGATCGCGGCGTTCGCCAATTCAAAACTGCACTCCTTCAACGTCTTGAAAGGGTAAGCATAATTATTTTCTCTTCATTTAAAGAATTTCCGGGGCACAATATTTTAAATTCTTTTGACATATATAAAATTAGTTAGGTTTGATAAGGGATTATAGCTTTGCAGGGGCTGAATTTTTTTTTAGTGAAAATGTTATGACCATGAATTTGAATTGTGGTCTACAATGTAATTACATACAAATATATAGCAGAAAAAATTCACTTGATTATTATTTGTACTACAAAAATTGGGAAAGCAATATTTAACTAAGGGTAGGAACCAATGATGTTATGACACATGAAGAAATCATGTTTTAAAGGTTGTCCATACTCCATAAAATATATATATATATTCATGTCCCTATAATCCTCCACTTATGAATTTAACAATCTAAAATAAACTCATTGCAAAAAAAAAAAAGAAAAAAAAAAGAAAAAAAAATCTAAAATAAATAGTTTTTAGGTCTTGTTGGAACATTTGTAGGGTATAGGGCCTTGAGGGAGGAGAAGGAAATTTATGAAAATTAAAAAAAAAAAAAAAAAAAAAAAAAGAAAAATTGATGGCTGGGGCCCAATGGTAATCACATCTCAACATATTGCAAGTTCATCAATTGCTTGATACTACCATTCTGATGATCATCATCTTGTCTAGAATGAATATATATGTTATGAGTAATAGTGTCACGCAAAATGTGGACAGAGTGGATAAGATATTTAAGGGCAACGTGTATTAGAGGCGTAAGGCAAACAAAGTGGGGAATTAGTTGAAGTTGAAGTGGTCTTGATTCCAGCCATACGTGCAGATCATGTTTTATTTTCTTGTTATTAATTTCTATTTTTTAGCACTAGCAATTTCCTTTTATGTAGGAAGTGGTTACGTATTTTCATTCAATAAATTGTAAGCTGGAACAAGTGAAATGATATTCAGAAAATTCATTCTCAATTTAGTCTTAATGAGATCGTAGGGTTCTCTCTAATTGAGCCCTTAATTTCCACTTTACAAAATAGGTCGCAAAGGAAGAAAAACCAAGAATCATTATTTACTTCAAACTTTACAAACCAATTTCAGTGTTGGTCGCCCTGCAACTAGATCACAGAATCGGGACCATAACAGTTTGGTATCAAAGCCGGAAGTTATGGGCGAATTATTTAACAATCTGCAACAACAGTTGGAGAATTTTATGAAACTATATCAAGAAGATCGTCAAAGAGATCGTACGGAATGGGAACAACTCTCTACTCGCATTGAAGAACTTTCTCGGGATTTAGCTGCTACAAGGATAGAGGGAATGCAAGGTGATACAGGAAGTGTGAATAGAGGTGCACGAGAACTAGCACAGGCTGCCAACCGTATAGGAAGACCAATGCAACTTCCAAGATATGCTAGATTGGAATTTCCAATATATGATGGCAAAAATGATCCGCTGGTCTAGTTGAGCCGCTATGAACATTATTTTCGACATCAACACATACCCGAGGAGGAGAAGGTGGAGATTGCTTGCTACCACCTTGATGAGGATGCGCAGGTGTGGTTTCTTAAGCTGGATAGGGACAGACCTGGTATCACATGGGAAGAATTTAAACGACAATGTCATCTCAGATTTGGCCCTTCAATTCAAAGCAACAAATTGGGAGAACTTGCAAAGCTTCAGCAGCTAGGAACAGTGGAAGACTACCAACGTAAGTTTGAACAACTTACAGCTCAAGCAGGACCACTTACCATGGAACAAGAGGTAGACATTTTTATCAGTGGGTTACAGGAGTATATTGCAGTCGAAGTCGAATTACACAGGCCTAGAGATTTAATTCATGCTATAAGCTTGGCCCGTTTATATGAGAAACGGGGAGGCCCAAAGAAATTCTTCAACTCTTCTTCTAAACCGTCTCCAAACAAAAACACACCATCTTCTTCCGCTAATCAGAAAATTTTCAAACGCCTCATCTGCTCGGAGATGGATGAACGACGAGCTAAGGGCCTTTGCTTTAATTGCGATGAAATATATACTAAAGGGCACCAGTGTAAACGCCTTTTTTGGTTGGATGGGGTGGAAGAGTCAGTTCAAGGAGAAGGCGAGGATCACGATTCAAAGGAGGATGTCGAACCTGAAATATCTCTGCATGCATTAACAGGGGTAAATTCAGGGAGCCAAACAATGCAGATTCAGGGTATAATTGGTGGGCATTCCTTAGTCATTTTGATAGACTCGGGGAGTACCCATAGCTTTATTGAAGCTGGTTGGGCGAGCAAATTGGGTCTGGTATGTGAATCTATGGGCAAGCTCTAAGTGAAGATTGCAAATGGCTGTAAACTCAAAAGCCCAGGTTAGTGTCGTGATGTACCAATTTCCATGGGTCAGGAATTAATTTTTATTGATTTATTTATTTTGAATTTGAATGGAATTGATGCTGTGTTGGGAGTTAATTGGCTTCAATCATTGGGACCCATTTTATGGGATTTTATGGAAAAAATTATGATATTTAAAAGGAATGGTAGAGTGGTGGAACTAAAGGGAATTGAGGGTCCTCTTCCTACACCACGTGCCCAATTTCAGTCGTTGGAAATTCAGACCCAACATCATATGGCATTAGACTCCCTTCTCAGAGACTTCGACAATTTATTTGCTAAACCCAAAGGGTTACCTCCACCTCGCACACATGACCATCGAATTAACCTGGAACCAAGGACAAGTCCAATAGTGGTGCGGCCTTACAGATATCCCCATGCCCAGAAAGATGAGATTGAAAGGCAATGCAAGGAAATGCTTGAGCAAGTAATCATTCGATCCAGTCACTCTCCTTATTCATCACCTGTGCTCTTAGTCACAAAGGCGGATAATACTTGGAGGTTTTGTGTGGATTACAGAACATTAAACTCGAAAACAATTAAGGATAAATTTCCTATTCCAGTCATTGAAGAGCTATTGGAAGAATTACATGGAGCAAGATACTTCACCAAACTCGACCTTCGGTCTAGATATCATCAAGTTTGAATGTTCCCTTCAGATATTGAGAAAACAGCATTTCGCACTCATCATGGCCACTTTGAATTCTTGGTTATGCCATTTGGTCTCACCAACGCACCGAGCACCTTTCAAGCCTTGATGAATGAGGTATTCCAAGCTTACCTTCGTCAATTTATTCTTGTATTTTTTGACGACATTCTTATATACAGTAAGACTTGGGAAGAACACTTGGAACACTTGCGAATTGTATTCACTCTGCTCCAAGATCATCAACTGTCTTTAAAGAAGACAAAATGCTTGTTTGCTCAACCTGAAGTTTGCTATCTGGGGCACATTATTTCAGCAGAGGGAGTGGCGGTAGATCAAGATAAAATTGCAGCCATGATAGATTGGCCAAAACCCAACACTGTGAAGGGACTTTGTGGATTTTTGGGGCTTACCGGTTATTATCGGAAATTTGTACAGGATTATGGAGCTATTGCAGCCCCCTTAACCGCAATGCTACGCAAAAATTCCTTTAAATGGACAGAGGAGGCATCTGAGGCTTTTGAAAAATTGAAAGAGGCCATGACTAAAGCACCAGTTTTGGCCCTCCCAAATTTTCAAAAATTGTTTATAGTGGAGTGTGACGCCTCAGATATGGGTATAGGAGCTGTTCTTCAACAAGAGGGTCAACCCATAGCATATTTCAGCAGGCCACTAGCTTTCCGTTATCAGGGTCTTCCAGCATATGAAAAAGTCTGTCATTGGCGAGCTTACTTATGGGGCAGCCACTTCTTAATTCGCACTGATCATTACAGCCTAAAATTCTTATTAGAGCAGCGTTTCATTACTTCTCCACAACAACATTGGCTCAGTAAATTAATGGGTTTTGATTTTGCTGTTGAATATAGGGCTGGTCGCCACAATACAGTGGCTGATGCATTATCCCGTATAGTGGACAAGGAAGCGATGTGTGCCTCCATTACTATGCCAGCTTTGCCTATATTTGAATCCATCCGCTGCGAAGTCAAACAGTCTGTGCAACTACAACAACTGGTTCAGCAAATTCAAGAAGGAGAGGCTGTAGGACCATGGGAATACAAAGATAAGTTGATTTTCTTCAAGAAAAGGGTGTATTTGCTCCCTAATTCTCCTCTTGTTCGTTCTATCTTGTCTGCTATTCATGATAGTAATCATGAGGGGTACCAAAAAACTCTTCACCGAATAGCTAAAGATTTCTATTGGAAGGGAATGAAAAGCTGTGTGAAATCCTTTGTACAGCAGTGCCTTGTTTGTCAACAACATAAATCAGAACACTTACACCCTGCGGGACTTTTACAACCTTTACTAGTTCCTCTGCAAATATGGTCAGATATCTCCATGGATTTCATTGAAGGTCTGCCAACATCCCGCAGTAAAAATGTGCTGCTAGTTGTGGTGGACCGTTTCTCTAAATATGCCCATCTGATTTCTCTTGCTCATCCTTATACTGCTGTAAGTGTGGCTCGGCTTTTTTTTGACAATATTTTCAGGCTCCATGGCTTACTTGAAACCATTGTCACTGACCGAGATGTGACTTTTACAAGTTCATTTTGGACTGAATTATTTCGTTTGAGTGGTTCCAAATTGGCTTTCAGCTTTGCCTACCCCCACAAAGCGACAGCCAAACCGAGGTTGTTAACCGCACCATTGAAATGTATTTACGATGCTTTACTAGTGATAGACCTTGCCGTTGGTTCCAATGGTTACCATGGGTTGAGTATTGCGATAACACAAGCTATCATTCTTCTCTTAAAGCTACTCCTTTTGAAGTTGTGTATGGTCGTTGTCCTCCCAGTATGCTTTCTTATTGTCCTGG
The DNA here is from genome assembly GCA_947687605.1 of Reutealis trisperma. Lineage (NCBI taxonomy): Eukaryota > Viridiplantae > Streptophyta > Magnoliopsida > Malpighiales > Euphorbiaceae > Reutealis > Reutealis trisperma. The sequence continues at coordinate 25,609 of CANTUT010000499.1, forward strand.
GTTAGCTAAAGTGGAAGCTGTAGACCAGGAGCTGAAAACACGAGATTTGGTGCTAAAAGATCTCCGGGATCGTCTTCTTCAAGCTCAAAATGCCATGAAGGTAGCTTATGACGCTAAACACAGAGATGTCCACTTCCAAGTTGGTGACATGGTTCTTCTTAAACTCCATCCATACCGCCAACTGAGCCTTGCAAATCACAGGTACACTAAACTTTCTCCCCGTTTTTATGGGCCCTTCAAAATCCTTCAAAAAATCGGAACAATGGCTTATAAACTGAAGCTTCCACCTGATTCTAAACTTCATCCAGTTTTTCACGTTTCAAGTTTAAAACCATTCCATGGTTCCTCTGTTTTCATTGGACCTATCCTTCCCACTCTTTCCAAAGGTGAAATCCATCCTCAACCCCAAGCTGTTCTGGAATATCGTTTATTTAAAGGCCAACCCCAAGCCTTGATCCATTGGGTAGGTCTTTCTCCAGCATAAGCTTCATGGGAAGATATAACTTCTCTTCGGACACGCTTTCCTTCGCTTGCGCTTGAGGACAAGTGCCGTTTTTATGGGGCCAGTAATGTTATGAGTAACAGCGTCACACAAAATGTGGACAGAGTGGATAAGATATTTAAGGGCAACGTGTATCAGAGGCATAAGGCAAACAAAGTGGGGAATTAGTTGAAGTTGAAGTGGTCTTGATTCCAGCCATACGTGCAGATCATGTTTTATTTTCTTGTTATTAATTTCTATTTTTTAGCACTAGCAGTTTCCTTTTATGTAGGAAGTGGTTACGTATTTTCATTCAATAAATTGTAAGCTGGAACAAGTGAAATGATATTCAGAAAATTCATTCTCAATTTAGTCTTAATGAGATCGTAGGGTTCTCTCTAATTGAGCCCTTAATTTCCACTTTACAAAATAGGTCGCAAAAGAAGAAAAACCAAGAATCATTATTTACTTTACAAACCAATTTCAGTGTTGGTCGCCCTGCAACTAGATCACAGAATCGGGACTATAACAATATAGTTTAATGTTAAAGCGCATGAGAAAATTTACCACCTAACCCTTATGAGATCTCGCCTTAATGTCCCTCCCTTGCTTGGGAAAAATTGCCTTAAAGAAAAGCAAGCAATTTTTAAGGAGATTATGGAGCGAGTTTCGGACTCCCGACTGGAAGGGCTATCGTTCAGAAAATTGAATTGTGATTTTTTAAAAGTGATTTCGAGAGTCGCCACCATAATTTATTTTTAAAATTGAAAAATTATGAAAAAACCAATTTTGTGAGTCTAATTTATTAATTTTGCAATTAATTTACCCAAGGATAAAAATTACTAGTCTTCGAACTAACTTGATCTTGAGGACTAGGTTTTATATTAAATAATCGAAATTTAGCACTGAAGTTTAATTTGATTTAAAAATTAGTTTTATGAATTGCGATTATAAGATAATAAATAAAATGCATAATTATAGCATTGTTACAAAATACATGAGGAAATTTAAGAAATAAACATCCACAAGTCAAAAAGAGCATTCCTTCTAGTCCTTATGGATTCTAGGGGAACCACAGAATCGCTCATTGACTACAAAACAATTAAATCAAATGAATATGCATGAAAGGGGAAAGCGGATTGATTGAAATTTGGATTTAGATTCCAAAATTACCCATGTTCCTTATTAAATGGGGATCAAAATTCACGTAATTCATTCCATAATTAAGTCTAGGGGTTTAAGGGTTGATTGGATTGATTGATTTGATTTAGATTTGTAGGTGAGAGAAAAAGATTGATACCTTTGCTTTTGGTCGGCGGAGAGTTTTACTTGACCGAAATTCCGTTTTATGAAGATCGGGTGATTGGGAGATTAATTAATTAATTAAAATGATTAATTAATTAATGTGATAAAATAGATAAATGGATTAATTAATTAAAATGATTAATTAACTAATTTGGATGAAGGGTGAATTTAAGAAAAAATGACTAATTTAATTTTAAAAAAGTAATTAATTAATTAATTAAAAAGATTAATTAATTAATTAAGTGATTAATTTTAATTTTAGGAAAAGAGTTTTAGTTAATTAATTAACTTAGTTTGTGTGAGATAATAATTAATTAAAAAGTGGTTAGAGAAAGAAGAAGAAAATGAGCAAATGGATAGCCAATCTACAAGGGTTCAAGGGGTAAGTGAAATGAAGAAATGGAGGGGTATTTATAGGAAAATGGGGTGAGGTAATTTGGAAAGTGGAAAAGCGAAAAGACCAAAAGTATAGGTTCGAAAAAGGCTAAAAATGTTGAAAAAATCAAACTAGAGGGCAAAATCAGAATTTTGGGTGGTTAAAAAGGGGACCAGCCATCGGAGAGGCCTGGCCGGCAGCTAGATCGATTGAAAGGAGGAATGGTGCCTAATAGCAGAAGCATGGTGGGTGGGTGAAATTTCGGACGTTTGAAAATTTCACTCCATCGATTGTGGTAGGTCAATTATCCATTCAAATTGTTCACCAATTGTGTGTAAAACACATACAAGAAAGGAAGAAGAAGCATCATATATCTTTCTCCTTAGCTCTTTTTTTCTTTAGCTCTCTAAATGTGAAGACTCTAGCTTGCTCACACCAAGCTTCAACAAGTAAGGATTACTCCAACCTTTTGAAGTGATTGAACTCTCTCTTTGATAGTCCAAGTTTTGCTCAAGTTCGTCTTCCAAGTTAAAGGATTAAGGATTGTTATTGTTTTGAACTTGTTTCTTTTACAATTACAAACACTTTTCTTTCACAAAGAAAAGAAAAGGAAGAAGTAGATGAATGTTGAAGAACTCTTGCCTCAAGATTTTCTCTAACTCTCTCTCTATTCTTCTTTGCACGTAATAGTAAACTAGCCAAGTAGGAAAATCGGTATTTCTCCACTTATATTCAGATTTTCTTCTTCTCTTGCATGTATTATGTCCTCTCACAACTTTTAACATCAAGTGATAGTTGTTGAGATAGTGGAGAACCAAGATGAGTTGATTGTCTTATCAATTTATCTTTGTCTCCCACTATATGAGAGGAAAATCCAAAAATGCCCAAAAGAGTTAGTGGGTTATCTCTAAACCCTAAATTCTCTCTCTTCCATATCTTATATGGACTTGGGCTTTAGTTGGTGGAACCTCTAAATCCATCATATAGATTAAGTTTATTACCAAGCCTATAGGAATCTATTAGCACATCAAATGTGGTTTGGGCTCTCATCAAAACTCCAAACCCAATTAAATTTAGTCCAAAACTATTTCAATTTAGTCCTCACACGGTTGCTCTAGAGGTAACTGACATGGCAGACTTTTTTTTTTTTTTTTTTTGAGATTAGTTGTCGGTTTGTATTGGAAAATTAGGTATCTGGATAGTAATTATTTAAAGGCTAAAATTTTCTTTTGAGGGTGTTGCCTTCTAACTCCCACCAGCTAACCGGCTAGCGGGATCACTATACCAGTTATGCGTAGCGCACTAAATTTAGCAGGTGTAAGGCTGCTGCAGTATGATGAGGGTGCAAAATTGAGGATTCATAACCCTTAATAAGTTACTACGGTTTTACTTATTTATTTAGTTATTTTGAAAAGGACTTATAACTAAGGAAAAATGGTTAAGAATTTGAAGGAGGTGTTGGTGAAATATGTTTGATGTCCTATGGCGTGGGTGGACAATATGCTTTTCCTTGCTTCTATTGTGGGTTTGTACTTTAGGGGCTTTTAGAGTAGTGTTTTAAGAAAGATTTAGCATGATCATTAAGTGCTTTCTTTACTTTCTTTGTTGCTTAGTTTAGTTGTTGAATAGGATAAGAGGATACAAGGATACCATATCCTCCATGTTGTAATTCCCTCTCTTTCAAATTTTTTTTCTTATCCGGAAAAAAAAAAAAAAAAAAAAAAAAAAAAAAAAAAAAACAAAGGAAGCAAAACAATTGTGATATCCCCAAAAATGAGAATAAAGTAAAATATCTGTATTCTCATTTAAAATGCTCCCCACCTCTTGAAACAGTGGTTTATCTTTAGTCTGTAGACACTGGATAACAGAGACAACAAAAGGCCTCTGTAAAACTCAGGTTTAAAAACACAAGGAACTAGAGTTTTGGTCCAAATTTTATGTTGGGCTTTTGGGACATTATTGAGAAACTCCTGGTCCTAAAGAGTTTTTATGTTTTTGTTTCTTTCAGTAAATTAGCTGCTGCTCCAGTATTTTGCAAGTTCAAGATAACGTTGGTTTCTTAATTTCTAGTGTTTGTTTGAACGTACTGACTTATTTCTTAGTCTTTATTTTTTGTGAAGTTTTATTTTGATTCCTTAATAGTTTTATTTTTGTGTTGAGTCTCATTTTGATTCCTCATTGGTTTAGACAGATCAATTGGTTTTCTGCAGAAGCCCAAATCCATGGAGAATTAGGTCTAGTCTGGGAGTCCAATCTTAGAGAGGGTGTCCTACCAATTCTGGGATGAGATGTCCATTCTTTGTCTCATGGACAGTAACATGTCTAGGTGCACATGCATGTTTCCAATCCATGGGGAAATGCTGTCTTTCCATATTTATTTTGTATTAGGGTTTGACGACGTGGTATATTTTAAAACTAATGTTCCATTTGGACAATAATTTCTGTCCTTTCGGCAAGTCGCGCTAATTCTTGCAACATATCATTACTGTTTATGTGTAAAAACATGCATATGTGTATATGTTTAATAATATGCATTTTATGTTATCTATTCCCTAACATTACATTGAACTGATGAAATGAAAATTAAGCTAGGTCTGGAGTTGATTTCCACGGTGAATGCCAAGAAAATAAGTTTGTCATATTAGCTTAGTTCTTGCAACTTCATGTTCTCAAGTTATGATAGTAGTGTGTTACAAGATAATAGTGTATGAGGCTTGTCAAGGCCTTCAAATTTTTTGACATGAGATTGTTTAACGTATGCATCTCCTAAATCCTTTGTCTAGGATTAGCACTCCTATGTTTGATGTGTGTTTTAAAGATCAGGATAATGTTAAAACAGGTTTCTGCATTGATTGGGAAAGCTTCATCAAGTTGCTAAAGCTAAATTAATGTGGGTCTTGGATTGAGGAATGGGTTTACCTGGTGTTTAGATTGAAGGGTGTTTGAGGGAGAAATATCCTATGGACTGATAGTCTATGCATAATGCAATTCCACAAAATGTGTAAAATAAGAATTACTGTTATGAATAGGATGTATTTAGTATAAATCAACATCATTTCTTGAAGTGTAAGTCTTGTGACCAAGGACCATTTTTGTAATGCATGATTTTGGTATAAATAATTGCTTTAGCATTGACAATTGTGACTAGCATATAATCCAGTAATGCCTGTAGCTATTTACTTCTTTTTTTCTCTATTCTATTCATTACTTGAGGGATTTTCTTAATTCTTTTCAGGAGAACGATCCAACCTTGGTGGGAAGGGTGAAAAAGAGTGATGTGCGGGAAATGCAGAGTTTTTATCAACATTACTACGAAAAGTATATCCAAGCTTTGCAAAATGCTGCTGATAAAGCTGATCGGTAAGTTCTTTATGTTGAAGTGAGAAAAAGATAAATAGAGATGGTGAAAGAAGTTTCTTTGGGGTAATATTCTTTGGATTCCTAGCTCAATTGCTGTCTTTGACGGGTCATTTTCTCTTTAAATCCAGTGTGCAGCTTACAAAGGCGTACCAAACTGCTAATGTGCTCTTCGAGGTTTTGAAAGCTGTTAATATGACACAATCTATTGAAGTGGATCGTGAGGTGAAACTTTGTGACATTTACTTTATTGTCTCTCTAGCTACTGCTACTGTGAATTTACAGTCATATGGAAAATATCTGCCTATTTCAAGTTTTGTCAAATTAATTATGTTAATTGCTTACCATCTGCTAGATATGTTTGACTTGTTCTTTGTGGACATTTGTAAAGTTTTTAGAAGCTCAGGACAAAGTTGCAGAAAAGACTCAGATTTATGTCCCTTGCAATATCCTTCCTCTTGATCCTGATAGTGCAAATCAGGCAATTATGAAATATCCTGAGGTATGTTTCCTTTATGTGCTTTGGGTAGTGAACTTATTTTAGATTCTCTCATTTACCAGTGGAATGCTTGTGATATTTATTGTCATTTGCAGATCCAAGCTGCTGCTGTTGCTCTGCGTTACACAAGGGGTCTTCCATGGCCCAAGGACCACAAGAAGAAAAGAGATGAAGATGTTTTAGATTGGCTTCAAGCAATGTTTGGGTTTCAGGTGCAATAATTAAGGATGCTTTTTATTTTTTTTTATTTTTTTCATTCATGTTGAATATGCTACTTAAAATATGATCAGGAGTCCATAATATTTTCCCCTTAACCTATTTTCATTGGGTGCATATTAAATTTGCAGAAGGATAATGTGGCTAATCAAAGGGAGCACTTAATCTTATTGCTTGCAAATGTGCACATTCGACAATTTCCAAAGCCTGATCAACAACCCAAGGTTTGGCTTTTAAACATGATATATTATTATAGTTCAGTGCTGATAGAGCACGATGGCAACATGTTTACAAACGTCATGCCAAAGAGGGTTCAAAAGCTCAAGCACTTGTTTGGAACATATGGGATGATGGGGAAGCTGAAGGGAAGTCATTAGGTCTGATTAATGCAGGAATTCTGATTTATTAGGGCTGAGGGTATTTCTGTAATTTCCAGAATTGCTGGAACAGTAGGGTTGTTTTATTATTGTTATTTTGCAGTCTTTATTTAGGAGTTTTAGTGGATTTAGTATGGGTTTAGTATTTCCTAGTTAGTATTAATTTGTTTTTCTAGTTGGAAAACTAGTATAGGATTCCTAATCCAAAAATGTTTTGGATTAGTTTCAACTCTATAAATACTTAGGCTTGTAACCATTATTAGACAACTTTCAGATTCAATAAAATAAATCCTGCATTATTGCTAAGAATTGTGTGACTCAATTCAATCCTAGGTGTGACTCCTAGACCTTCTAAAGTGTGACTCTTAGAAATTTTTTTCCCCTTTTCCTTTCCTTAATCCTTGTACAGATCTGATTTTTTTATAAAATCAACCTTGAATTTTCAATTCTAACCTTTAATTTCTGAAAAATTCAAAGTAGAATAGATTATCTAAATCTGTCCTACATCAAGTGCATACGATATTTTGTTGTTGTGTCCCCTCTAAAACAATGATTTAATAAGAGGGTAGTGTTGATATAATTATATTATTGGAGACTGCTACTCTGCGACCCTATTTTCCATCTTAAGAGCAAATGCCAGCTGTAGAGTACTGCCTTTGTATTTGTTTGATTCTCTCTCTTATTATATTTTTTTTTTTTGGCTGAGTTGCATTCAGGCTTCATTTGATCATCAAAAGTTTTGTGTCTGTTATACACATTACAGAATTTCTTACACATCACAATCAAGTTGCTGTATCTTTAATCAGGCATATAGTAATACAATTTTTTCAAAAAAAAGAAAAAAAAGATTCTTAAACTTTTCGTATTTTAGTATATTTACCATAACTAAATGATGAAAAGAATCAAGAAGGTACTTTACTTTTTAATTTAATGAATATTATGGAGCACCATTTGATTAATGTTTTGCATAACTAGCAATGTGTTTCATCCTTTTTTGACGTGGTTGTGTCTATTTCTTTTCTAGTTGGATGAGCGTGCATTGAACGAAGTTATGAAGAAGCTTTTCAAAAATTACAAAAAATGGTGCAAGTGCCTGGATAGGAAAAGTAGTCTTTGGTAAGAGTTCTTTTATCAGTTTGAACTAGAAGTAGCTTTTTAATTGCTTGTTGGATCCCATTATCTTTGGATGGACAATATTATTTTCTTCCAGAAGTAAAGAGGGGAAATCAAAGCATTCCCAATGGAGGAACTATGATGATTTAAATGAATACTTCTGGTATTTGTCTCTCTCTCTCTCTCTCTTTTTTATTTTTTTTTATTTATAAATTTTTTATTGTTTGTCCATCGATATATCCATTATAGCAAATAATGTATAATTATGTGATTTATAGGTCAGTTGATTGCTTTCGGCTAGGTTGGCCAATGCGTGCAGATGCTGATTTCTTTTACTTGCCTGCTGAACAGTGCCTTTATGAGAAAAATGGGGTGAGCAATAGCTGTTAGGCTATGTGTTCTACATTTCTTCTTCCAATATTGAAGGCCACTTACTATAACTGTTAAAAAAGGAAACATAAAAGCTCTCTACACATGCATTATCCAGAACAACAATTTTATATCAGTTGTAGGGACACTGCTTCTAAAGCAAAATCTAAGTAGATATTAACTGGTTAGAAATAAAAATTTGATGGTTAGTGATGATGGATAAATCAATTAGTAGGAATAATGTAGGGAATCAAGGATGGGGATCTTGGAACCATGTCTGATAAATAGAGTCATAAATGATCGCATATGGAGTTCTTAAGCATTTTACCTGAATAAATATTGGAGACACCAATCATTATGACAAATGCTTTTAAAGAATTCCCATTCCTTGAAGATCGGCCAATACATCTTTCAACTGTGTATAACATAGTTGGAGACAAATACACCCAGTATGCAAGCAAAAGCATTCACTTATTTGAGTACAAGAAAATTTTTTTATTTACTTATTGTTTCTTTTTCCATAGTGTAATCTAAAACTGGTTTTTCAAGACTTGGTAAGTATATATATATTACCCATTATAAATAAATTTTATTTCAAATATTATTTAATAGATTTGTAAATTAATATTTACCTAATTAATTTATTTTATTTAGATATATTTTTATTTATTATAATTTTTAATAAGTAAAATTAATAATAATAATATATTGTACATAATATTTTTTATATACCTAATTTAATTATGGTTTAACCTCTGGTTCAACTTTGGTTAAACCTTTACCTGTGATTAGGGCTAAGTATGGTTTGGAGGAATTCGGAAATTTGAAAATCTCTGAAATCAAACTGAACTTTGGAGATTTGAAAAAGTAGATCTCTGGAATTGAACTGCAAGATAAAAATCTCCATACCAAACCATCTTGATTTTTCGGAGCGGTTTGAGAAGAGGATTTGAGTTTAATACGATGTTTCGGTATGGAACGAGACAAAATAGAGATTCAAAGATTTTCTATTTTTAAATAATTAAAAATATATATTTTTTAAAACTTAAGGTACTTCCATTGAAATTAAATATTGAAATTAAATAAGTATATGCAATAAAAACAAAAATCAAGCTATATAGTGCACAATTAAAGAAATTTATTAACAATCCATCAAGTTAAAATAAAAATCAAATCACATAGTGCATAATTAAAAAAATTATAAACATTAAACTACATAGTGCATAATTAAAAAAATTTAATTACAATCTATAAGCTAAAATAAAAATGGAATAAATATGAAAAAAAAATAAGTTAATAGATTTGAAATCAACAATCCACAATGTTCCTTGATAAGACATTCTCTTTAATTTTAGGATTTTGAGTAATTTTTAAAATAAATAAGAAAAAATATGAAATTGAAGCCATTAAATTAGTGTAGAACAAATGAATTTTACATGAATTTGATAGGTAGGAATATCAACAACAACCAAAATTTTATGTGGTCAATCATTTGAAATAATAAATCACTTTAGTGAAGTAATAAGTTCATTTTCTACATGCAGCCTATCATTTCAAAACTCTAATGATATAATACCAGTTTAAATTATTATTTTACCTTATTTAAGATTAAAATATAAAAATTAATTGATTGACAATCAATTATGATATATGATACTATAAATTTAATATCATTATCAATGAAATTGTATAGCTCAATGATAAATTAATAATATAAATGGTCTTAAATTATAAATTGTGAGATTATAAATTTAAATCTATTAAAAAAAATTGCATTAAATTTGTACATAAAATCATTGCATTACTTAATGATTGACTTAATTATACTGATCAATTAAAGAAGTTGGTAAAATTATCAATGCCTTCAAAATTGTATAATCAAATGGATATTATTTTATGATTGCCCAAAGATAAAATTTCTCATAGGATTAAATAATTAAATTATTTTCCTTTTGAATTTTAACCATTATTTTTTATTAATATTAGTATTATAAAAATTATTAAATTTTTATGAAATTTTAAAATATTATTAGTATTGTACAAATTATTTCTTTTTCAAAATTTAGCTTACATTCAATATTTTAAAAACCGAACTGGTGATCAAACAAGTCAAAGAAATGGTTCACAATCCAACTAGTCTGACTGATTCAACCATTTATGAAAAATACCTACATTTTTTTTTTTACTATATCATGTAAAATGGTAAATACTATACTAATAGCAATGTATTAGATTACAGATATCAAAATAAAATAAATAATCAGTAAAATAACACATCTTAGAAAAAATAACCAAGTACAAAACTACAAATAATCAAATACCAATTTATACACAGATAATCACAATACCACTTAGTCAACAACAACATATTCAAAAGTTCACCACATAAACTAAATAACATATCCAAAAGGTTACTATATAAACTAAACAGAGTTCGCAATCTCAATCCAAACAATAACTTTATACTAATAAAGTGTCCAAAAAACTCCAAAGTTTAAAGTTTAGAAATGTTACAGACTATAAATAGCATGTAATTAGGAAGTAATTGTAGAGCTTAATCATAGGGATCCTAATTAGTATATCTTCCTAACTTAGAACCTATACTATGTACATATATGTAGCAGATTCCTAAATGATAAATATAAGAAAATTATCTCAGTTTACATGGTATTAGAGCCTCTTCTAGTCCATATCTGCTTTTATTTCTATCTCTGAGATTTCTACCTTTGTTTCTCTGTTTATACATAGTGGGGTTGGGAAATTTTTGGGTCACCTGTTTAGGGCAGGTTCTGGTTCTCATCGTTGGCATAGAAGGAAGCACTACCCGCTAATCAGCATGTTGATAAAGTCCGATGACTGGAATACAAGCATGTGAGCCACATGCGCCTCAACAAGAATCTGCCGTCGTTCCATGCGTGGGCGCGTGAAGGCCCGTCAGTCCCCAGAAAATTTTCTGTTCTTCAGTTTCCAACTCACCTTATCCTATATTACACTCCTTTGTACCTAGTTGGGGCAGCATCCCTTTGGGTGTGGGATTCCCTTTTGTGATGGTTTCGGGTGTTTGGTTATTATATTTGGTTTTTTGTTTTCCATTGTGTACTTGGTATTAGGGTGGATAAAAAATTAGTAATTATATATGATGTTGTTCTTGTGATGTTAAAAATCATGAAACATAAGCTTAATGGCTCCAATTATCTTGATTAGAGTAAAACAGTTTGACTTTATTTGCAAAGTGTAAAACAATATGTTTCTTTATGTCATTTCCAGAGCTAATACACTATGGTATTTATACACAAGCTACCTATTCTAAATATGGAAACTATCATCTATCATGCCTAGAATCATGCACCCAATCACTATATAGTTAATGACAGATATGAACAGATCCTATATCAAATCTTTCCTTAACACTCCCCCTCAAGTTGGAGCATAGATATTTATCATGCCCAACTTGTTATACATATAATACACTTGATACCATCTTTGTCATACCTCAGCCTAGAAGGATGCAACGGTCCTAGGACTTAGGATTCATACAAGTCCACCGAAGCCTGTAGAGCTCACTAATCTAATCAAACTAATGGTTGTTAATATGGAAAAAGGTATTTATACTTCCTTAAATAATCCAAATCCATTATTTGAATATCAAAAAAAAAAAAAAAAAAAACCATAAGTGATCAATTGTTTGGTTAAACAAATAAATAAGATAAATCTAGTCGTTTAAACAAATTTAAATATCTCAAAGACCCATAATGAAAAATGAAATGATCAAGTAAATGGATAAAACTTGAAGATGATCCATGGAGCTCTAATTCAGGACACCATCCCTCAAGAGGAGAAATATGGTACTTGAGGTTACCTTGTTTAGCTCAAACTTATGGGAAAAGAAAAGAAAAAGGGGGTGAGAAGTGAGAAGATGTCTCAATGAGTCAATAATAATAATATAATATGAGTAATGTGTAAGTTGGGCAAAAGCCGGGTCTTTTAATGTTTGAACAAGTTTGGGTTTATGACATGAATTTCCAACATCATTAATAAAGGAGAAACAATTATTAGTTTTAATGGTATATTCTTTAGCAAAAGTCAAATAGGGTGGAGATGATGTGTCTCTAATATATCAAAGTGGCGGCCTAAACCTCGCTCACCTCTTATATCAAATAACATGCAGAATTGATTAGGTTCTATGACTAGGACATTCTCTCCTAGTTGAAGTTAGGTACTCTTGCCCTACCCATGGGCTTCCATGTGCTCATGACCAATGTGAACCCCATATTAGAAAGGGACTATTGCTTTTATAATATAAGGGTCCAAATATTCATAATGCAATGCTTTGATAGCAATAATCAATAGCCTCATATGAAAGGAAAATCAAATATAAATGTGAATTCATATCAACTTATGATTTTATGATCGATTGGGTACAAATGGTTATTAGGGTACAATGTGAAGATATAGTATCAAAAGTTTATGAATCAAATACCATTATTGAACTCACCTTAAATATCCTTAGCTCCTAATAATGATGACACTGGTGCTCACAAGCTTACACCTCTTCTAACTTGATATCGCCTAATACCATACCATAACCATTAAGAATTTTATTTAGTAACGACTCTCTCACCACAAACAATCATACATTCACAACTCAAATGGACTCTACAATTAATACGTATGACAACCACAACATCAATTGAGTCATATATGCTATGGGATGACACTCACCAAAGTCCCCCACATAGCATTCATAACAATAGAGAGTATACGAGCAATATAACGAATACTTCAAATCATTTTCAAAAAATTTAATATCATGAAAAATCAATCTTAGAATAGATTTTATTCATGATAGAATAAAAATATAGCAAATAAAACCATATTCATACATAATCCTTCTTAAGTATTTTAAGGACTTGAAAAGAAACCATTAAAAAACAACACCATCATTCACGCAAACAATTAATTAAATCTTATCAAGATCAACATCTACATAAAAACAACTAATCAAAATAATTCCAAGGCAAGGTCTAGAGTTTTACCTTAGGAACATATTCAAAAGAAGTATTGGAAGCTTATCAAATCAACAAAACAAGAAGAAAAGATGATTGAAATTGGTTTATTGCTAAAAAAGGTAAAGATTAATCAAAGGAAAGAAGTTTTGGAATGGTTTTACCTCATAATTGACCTTAGAAGGTTGGATATGTCTACTGCAAAATGGGTGGCTGAATAAAATTAAGTTAGGTATTTGTAAGTTAAGATTTTAGGGTTAAAATTTGTTAATTTTTGAATTTAAATTTTTCTGTAATGGTAAAGAGATGGGCATGTTTAATAGGTCATAGGTTTGACTTGCAACCAAAAAGAATGACACAGGCATCCAGGTTTTTACTATAAGACACGGGCATGCAAGCTTAAGCAGACACGGCCGTGTGTCCATTGACACAGGTGTGACACCACCAAACCTAACTTTTGGCTCAAATAAACTCAAATTCAAGCATACCATTGCAACACCAACATTAATACTCAACAAACTAGTGATTAAACATTATATATAGCATAATTCAATAATCAAACATAGAGAGTTACTAATTGATAATCTCACAACTAGGGTTTAGGAACCTAGGATATTACAAATATGCTTGATCGAGGGTCGAAAAACACACCGGGAAGCCGAAACAGAGTTGCTAGACTGAGGTCATCAGAGCGTCGCCGAAGCTACCGGTCAACCTGCCACGCACCATCGCTACAGACTGCTCTAGAGGTCATGGAGGGTCTCATCTCATCTCAATGCTAAGAGTCTGAAGATGTATGTCACCTTTTGTAATTCACCGCTGATCACTAGAATCGAGGCCAAAAAGCTCAGATGTTTAAGTTTTTCGATCTTTGCTTCGACCATCGACGAGCAGTAAGGTGGGTATCAAATTAAAGCTTGGGGCGAATGTAATCCCATTGAAATCACTAGAAAATGCTATTGGAATCGCCCGAAATGGCAATAAGAAGCTTCAACACTGGCAAAGCTTCTCTCCTCGCGTGCACCACCGTTGGTCATCGAATCCAGCCGTTTTTTATGTCCAGGTGATCGTCAAAAGTTAGGTTGTGGCATGGCAGTGGTAGTGTTGTGCACTGCCAGTTGGAAGCCGCTAATCCTCCATCCTTCATTTAGTCTCTCTCTCTCTTTCTGTGTTTTCCCTCTTCCCTAACAAGTAATCTAATTGGTCATTTTTGGGTCCAATCAAGCAATAAGTTTTTGAATTAAATTTTTATAATAATAATAATAATAATAATAATAATAATAATAATAATAATAATAATAATAATAAATTTTAGTTAACAAAATAATATTTACTTAAATTTTCTATATTTCAAAAATAATAATAATAACTTTAATTAAATAAGATTAAAATTAATATTTACTTAAATTCTAAAATTCAAAACAAATAGGAAGTCGATTTATTACATAATTTACCTCAAAAATAATGATATTTTGACAATTAAATAAATAAAATATTTTCTTTACATCAAATTCATATATTTTAACATTTAAGAAAAATTATAATTAATAATATATTTTCACAATCATAAAAATTCAAAGTTCTAGAAAAACGAAAATTTCAAGCATAATGTAGCAATATAATTAAATAATTATATTATGTACAAAATAAGAATTTTCTCAAATAACTCAAAATTCAGGTTGTTATATAAACCATGCATTTACTTGAGCAAAAAATAATTAGATAATAAAATATACTTACTTAATTAATAACTTAAAATTAGACTGAACGTATTTTGGTATATATAAATTAGATAAAAGTTCGTAAAATTCATTTATAAATCTATATTTCTATATTTGATGTAAATGAAAACTCATTTAAAATTCTACATTTTTAATTTTATGGAAATAATTGAACTAAATCCTACCAAAATTAATAAAATTTATAAAATATATAAGATACTAAAACTAATGAGTTTTAAATATAAACTAGTAAATTTGCTATTTCAAATAAATTGTATAAATTAAATTCAACAAAATGAATTTTTTAATGAAATTTATTTTAAATTTTATGTATATTTTATGCCAAATACTATGTTATTCATCTAAATTTTGAAGATCCGGCCACACAGTTCCCCTATTCTGATATGAAAACAAGCTAAAAATTTTCTCTATTAGCCTAGGCTAGCCCAAAGAAGTTTATAGTTATAACAAGCAATTAAATTTGCGCTACACTGGAATTTATGATATTTTATATTATTTAAAATGAAGAAAAAACTTATTTATTAATATAATTAGTATATAAAAGATGATAGTATATATATAAATGCATATGGTATTAAAAATTTTTATATTTATATATTACAAAAATATTTAAAATAAGATATGTCTAATGTTTAAGATATTTTTTGCATTAGTTCGAAGAGCCATTGGTCAAAGAAATGATGAGAAAACTATTTTTTATTATATTGTTCAACTAAAAAAAAAATTGAAATTAGTAATTTGAATACAAAAGAAAAAGTATAAATTTTTATTGATTGTTAAATTTTTTGAAGAGAAAAAAATATAAATTTATTTGAAAATGATAGGAGCAAAAAGAAATATAAAAAGTGATAAAATATGATGAAAGAATAAATAAATAAATATATTGAAATTTAAAATAACCAGATGAAATGAAAATATTTTTAAGTGGATAAAGATAATATATTAAAAGTCAAATAATAAAAAATTAAAGGGATTTCTACATGAATGCCTAAAAAAGAGAAGTAGCTTACTTTTATACTCACTTTCTAAAATTAACTTCTATATATTTAGAACTAAAAAATTTACTTTTATATGCTTCAACTCATACAACTATAAAAAACCAGCTGCAAAACTATTAACTTCCTAAAATCTCGCTCAAAACTATAAGCTTTTGTACAATCAAATCGAAAAAGCTTTTAGCTAAGCTTTGGATAGTAAATTGAAATCAAAAAAGCTAAACAAAATCGATTTAGATCTGCAATTTTTTGAAAATTTAATTAGCTTAATTGACAAAATATTCAGTTCCTCAGTAGTTTGAGAGGTAATTTGAATTTCATTGATATGTTTCATTAAAATTTTGTGATATTTTAATTGTTATTGCATTAAAAATCTTCAAAAGTGAAGAGATTATGTTGTTTTTTTATAAACTTGAAAGTTTTAAAATATGAAAATTGAATTTCAGATCTGAAACTTATAGAAAACCAATGAAACAAAGATATTTTTCGGTAAATCTAAAAAATAGTATATCTAGAGTATATCATAGGTATATCATAAGTATATATTTTACTAAATTTGATTAACTTGAATTTATTTGATATATATCTTTAAATATTTTTGGATATTGAGTATTACAAAAATATATGTATATAACAAGAATGCATCAACTATATATTAGATAAAAAATAATACAAAAAAATTATATTATTAAAAAAAATTATATTATTAAAAAAATAACAAATGATTTTATCAATAAACAATATACCTTAAGTATATAATGAGTATATTTTAGGTATATCAAGTATATAACGAGTATATTTCAAGTATAGCTTAAGTATATAACTGATATATATATTTATATAATAAATATATATCAAAAATAAATGCTTACGTATTATTTAGAGACTTAACACACTCAACCTTTTTCTTTGAAGAAATATTATCAACCCTCTTTTTTTTAAATGTGATTTATTATCAAGCATGGACGACAATATTAATTAGAATATATTAATATTTTTAAAGAATTTAAGAGGTAAGTTAAATTTTTAAGAGACTTAAAAAAATAAATAAATAATTTTCAGTTTTCAAAATAAAGAGTATATTTTAGGTTTATTTTAAGTATATCACGAGTACAATTTAGGTATATTTTAGATATATCATAAGTATATACCAGAAATAAATTCTTTCATCTTCTTTGGAGACTTAACACCCTCAATTTTATTTTTTATTTAGTGCAAGAAACTCTAGCTTAGAGCAAAAATTTTCTACACAAAATTTATAATTATTTAATATATTAGTATATTAAATATTGCTTTAAATTAAAAAATAATTTCTTATTTTATCATGCAAATATATGATTATTATATTATTAATTAATAGCATAAATATAAAAGTTTTGAATTACTAAACTAATTAACAACAGCATTCCAAGAAGGAAACATATAAAAAAAGAAAAGATAAAAAGAAAGAAATAGGCAAAAAAAGCAAAAATATGATATAAATGGGAAAAAGTGTAATAATATTAAAACAGAAATAAAAAAGTATAAAAAAGACAAGCAAAAAGCAAAAAAAATAAAAGTTCAAAATTGGGTGTTAAAAAATAAATAGAACTAAAAAACACGTATATAGTGTAATTTCCTCAAAATTAAAACTGATTATAATTAATAATAGGTCCGTTACATTATCTGTTTAAAAGTTTAAATTAAAAAACAAATCAAAACTTGAAAAAGTAAGCCCATTTGAAAGTGTTAAAGTAAAAAAATAAAAAAAAAAAACAAAAACAAAAACAAACACTAAATTAAAGTAAAAGAAAATTGAAAAAAACAAAAACGAAGCCTTCGCAATTCACTATTGCATGAACAGTGATCTAAGAAATATGATCTAAAACAAAAACGAAGCCTTCGCAATTCACTATTACATGAACAGTGATCTAAGAAATCTAGCCTTTTAGATTTTTATGTAAAACTTTATAGGAAACAATTAATTGATCCCAATAATTAATTAATTAATTACAGATTTTAAATATATAATTCTCATAATTGAAGTTAAAATATATACCTGAAAAATTTAATGCGATTGACATAATACAAATCTTAAAAATAAACTGATTTCTCTCTCTTAAACTTTTTGTTTATGGCGGTTTAATTGATGAATTTCTTTATGTTGTTGGTGTGTGTGTGTGTAAACCCTAATGGATAGAAAGAGAAGAACAATTTATAATTGTTACAACTTAATATAGTATGTCCATCACATAATCAAATAAACGGTCATGATTAATTAGCTATTTAATTATTCTTTAGGCTTTATGGGTGGCCCAATATTAGGTCACATTATAACATTCTCTCACTTAGCCTAATAATAAGATAATTGTAAAATTAAATAGCATAACTTTAAGTGCACGGAAATTAATCTTGTAAGTTCAACATAAGTGACTTAATATGATGAAATAATAAATGCGGGTTATGGCAGTTGTACATTATTTATGCAACATACTTCCTTCCATATACTACAGTATTTACTATCCACCATACTAAGTCCATAAATAATGATATAAATAAATTTCATCATGGTCCATCATTATGTCTTAATGACATTCCTGTTAAAACATTAAAACATAAATGTATACACCATTATGTAATAGGAAATCATTAATGCAATATCAAAAATACATACTTGAGCTCAGAGTGCTAATGTCATCATTTCTATCATTCAAGGTTACAACCAAGACCCATTCTATGTACATGTTTTTTAAATATCTTTGGCTGTAAACCCTTAGTTAACAGATCTACAATCATCATATTAGTAGTAATATGTTCAGTAGACATTCTTTGTTTCTGAATTTCCTCCTTAACGACAAAATACTTTAATTCCATATATTTGGCACCTTTTGAATATTTGTTATTTTTGGAGAAAAACACTGCAGCAAAATTATCATAGTAAATTTTTAGCGGCTTGGTAATGGTGTCGACAACCCCAACTCCTGAAATAAAATTCCACAACTACAAAGCATAAATTGTGGCTTCAAAACATGCCGCAAACTCTGCTTCCATAGTGGACGAATCAATGATAGAATACTTAGCACTTTTCCACAATATTGCTCTATTTGCTAAAAGAAACAAATAACCAAATGTAGTTTTTTTACTATCAAGACATCCAGCAAAATCTGAATCCGAGTATCCAGTCACTTCTAAATGATTAGACCTTGTATACATGAGCATATAATTCTTTGTTCCTTGCAGGTACCTCAAAACTTCCTTTGCAGCTTTCCAATGAGCAATTCCTGGATTGCTTTGATATCTGCCCAATATTTCGACCGCGAAACTGATATCTAGTCTTATACAGGTTTGTAGATACATTATACTACCCACAATTGAAGCATAAGGAATTAACTCCATCTCCTTTCATTCCACATCATTCTTTAGACATTGCTTGAGACTAAATTTGTCCCCTTTTTGGATAAGAACAATTCCTACTGAACATTTGTTCATGTTAAATCTCTCTAAAATTCTTTCGATATAAGCTTTCTGAGACAGTCCTAACAATCCTTGCAATCTATCATAGAAAATTTCAATTCCTATCACATAGTATGCCTCTCCCATATCTTTCATTTCAAAATTCTTAGAGAGAAAATCTTTAGTCTCATACAGTATACCCAAATCATTAATAGCAAGTAAAATATCATCAACATATAGGACCAAGAAAATAAACTTACTCCCACTGATCTTTCTGTATATACATCAATCAATAATGTTTTCTTCAAAACTGAAAGATGTTATGATATCATTAAATTTAAGATACCATTGTTGGAAAGCTTGTTTAAGCTCATATATTGACTTTTTAAGTTTACACACCAATTGACTTTTTGTTAAGAAACCATCATATTGGTTCATAAACACTTCCTCTTCAAGATCTCCATTAAGAAAGGCTATTTTCACATCCATTTGGTGTAACTCTAAATCATATTGAGCCACCAATGCCATTATAATTCTTAATGAGTCTTTCTTTGAGACATGTGAAAAAGTTTCCTTATAATCAATGCCTCCTTTATGAGAATAACTCGTGGCAACAAGTCTGGCTTTATATCATTCAATATTGCTATTTGAGTCGCGTTTGCTTTTAAAAACCCATTTACACCCAACTCGTTTAGAAACTTTTGGCAATTCAACGATATCCCAAACTTTGTTGTCTTCCATGGATTTCAACTCTTCTTTTATGGCATCAATCCATTTTTCAGACTCAACACATTTTACAGCTTGTGAGTAAGAAACTGTATCTTTATTGATTCCAATATCAAGATTTGACTCTTGCAAATAAACCACATAATCATCCGAAATGGCTGACTTTCTTTCTCTTTGAGATCTCCTCAAAGGCATTTCTTGTGATTCATATGCAACAGTCAGCTATGAATTCTTGCAATGAGTTTCTTCATTCAAATGTTATTTAGTATATTCATTAATTACTGGAACAATATTCAATCAGTGTTTGTTCCTTCATTCAAATATTAGTCAGTATTATTTTGATTCTCATTAGTTGCTAGAACAATATTTGGAACATTTATGGATAAAGAAGTCTTTATGGTTAAAGGAACATCTAACCTTACTTCCTTAATATCTATCTTTTTTCGTTTGTCACTCCCACTAACTTCACCATCTTCAATGAATCTAGTATTTCTAGTTTTCACAATTCTAGGACTATGGCCTGGATAGTAAAACCTAAATCCTTTAGATTTCTTTGGATAACCAATAAAGTAACCACTAATCATTTGGGAATTTAATTTCTTTTCATATGGATTATAGATTCTTGCCTCTGTTGGGCAACTCCAAACATGCAAATGTCTTAAGTTAGGTCTCATTCCAGTCCACAGTTCAAAAGGAGTTTTTGGAAATGCCTTACTGGGGACCCTGTTCAATAAATACATTTCAGTTTTAAGGGAGTACATCCACAATGATTTAGGTAGTGAGGAGTAATCATATCCAAACCATATCCATTAATGTCCTATTTTGCCTTTCTGCCACACCATTTTGTTGACGTGTGCCTGGCTGTAACACCCGAGATTTCTTAACGGTAACAGTGATGTTACAACGTCCATTTACTGTGCCATTTAGGACCTTAAGAACCATAAGGGTATCAAAAGAAGTGACTACTAAATGAATGACATGATTATGAGTGAAAAATGTACTCAATTTTAATTAGTACCTTATGATAAGTGAAAGTGAATTGGGTTGAATTTAATGTGACTATGCTAGTAAGTTAATTGAGATATGAATTTAAAGTGCCAGTGAAACGGGTATTGACATCTCCTAAGATATTGGGAGAGGATGGTAATGATATGAAAATTTGATTTCAATCAAAGTTACAAGGGTATAATGAAATTCAACTTAGTTTAACCCAATGGGCTTATAGGATACACATACTTGAACAATGTTAAGGGAATAGTGAAAGGAAATCGGTTAGTAATGTTGTGCTGCCAATTAAATTGTTTGTCAAAGGTTTAAGCATTTATGTCATAAGTATGGGACATCTAAAGATAAGTTGTATTATTGAAAAAGGGGAAGAAACTATGGGCCACGGGTGGCCACACGGCTGGGATTCCAGTCGTGTGATAAGGACAATTGAGAAATTTATCCAGTAGCTTCACATGAGTGGAGACATAGCTGAGGTTCCACCCGTGGGAAGTTGACCAGCAAGCCAAATATTTACAGAATATGTGTAGAAGTTATGGGCAAAGGTGATTGGTCAAAATAAAAGACAAAAGATGTTGTAGAGAATGAATTATAGGTATTTGATTGGCTTGCCACCAAAGTTGACTAAATCAAAATCCTAAATCAAGTTGAATTCTTATTTATCCTACATGTGAATCTAGATCCTTCTTTGGGACACCTCACCACCTAATGATAATCATCACCTTTGTAGAAGCAATCATAGCCATCCATCTTTATTAATCTTAACCATCCATCTATATCAAATGTTAGCCATTGGATTTAACTTGATTAATCCTCACCATTGAACCCAATGAATATATATACAAAAATTATGTTGGAAATCAGAATTTGCTTCTCTTTCTACACCAAAATCCTCCATCTCTCTCTACAACTCTCTCTCTCTCTCTCTCTCTCTACCTACTTACAACAAGAACTTTAGCAAAGTAAAGCTAATCAAGGTGAGAATCTCTAATTATCTACCCTTTTCTATACCTTGAGCTTAAATTTTGTTGTTTTGGTTGTTTAAGTATGTATTATATATACATAATTCGGCTATGATAGAGATTGAATAAGGAAAGTTCTAAATTTCAATTAAGCATACCTATGGTTACGTTAGCTAAAAAGAAGTAAATTAGAAGTGTTAGAATGATTTTGAGAATATGATTCAAGCTTTGATAGCCTTAGAGGCATAAATATAGTTAAAGAGGAATTTAATGTTCTAATATTAGATTGTGATAGTTAAGTAATTGTATATGTTATATGATCTATCAATTGTATATTCCTTCAATTAATTTGAAGATTAAATGAAAAATTGATGATTTCTCCAAATTCTAGGGTTTATGAAAAATTGAAGATTTTGGGAATTGAATTTGGAATTATGAAATTGAAGAGAAAATCAAGTTTAAGAATAGTGTCATATGATTTATGCTATATGACTGTTGAAATTTAATTGATAGAAATGATCTTCCCTAAGATTAATAAACTAGGTTCATTATGGAAAGATCCATAAACTAGGTTCATTATGGAATTGTTAGTGGAAATGGAATGAGTTCTCTTGAATTAATGTTACTCAAAGGTAGAAATGTCAAATTTAGAGAAAAGAAACTATCCTCCCTAAAATGAATAGTTTTGATCATTTGGAGAATAACTAAGGGAGAGGTTAATTTTAGTAAAGAGTATATGTATAGTATATCTTGGCCCTGGAACTATCAAGTTGTGCTTTAATGAATAAGATAGAGATGTTAGCAAGTTAAGCTAAATTAAACAAATGTGATAATGAGAAAGTGATTGATGTGCCATTGAAATGTAATGTGTAGAGTCCAAAGACAATGACAAGGATAAGAATGTTGTGTAAAAGTGCGAGGAGCACTATTCATATCAGAGTCAAATGTACATAGGAGCAAAAGAGTTCAAGGTGAGTACGTAATAATATAGTATGCTTTGTGTTAATGCTTGAAACCTTTATTGTTCCAAACCATAATTGTTGAATCTTTCAATGCCTTGATGAGCATAAACTATTTATTGAATATCGAACCATTTGACATGATGTTTCTTAACTCCGTGACATGCTTGAACTGCTCATTGATATGATGCTTCTTAATGACCATTGGCTACTATAAACCTTTCATATTGAACTCATACAATGTTCATTGAATTCCTTGATATGAACCTTCCTATTAAATGCCTATTGGTAAGTAGAAATCCCCTTTCTGATGTGCAAAAATACATTAGACCTTGTACACTTGGTATATGCCTGCGAGTAGGGCGAGAGTACCCAACCTTTGTTAGGGGGGAACGCCTAACCATAAGACCTGATCAGTCTTACGTAATGTGGTATATGTGAGTGAGCAAGGCTTAGGCCGCCACTCTTGAATTGATATGTGCGGGAAGTATTTGGCTCCCGAGAGAATGTTATTTTTACTAAAGATATTGTTTTCCTTTTAAATGAGAAATTGAACCATATGATGATATTGATTAAAATCGTTTCTTGTTATAAAGAACCCATCCTGAAAATAGTCCTTATACTCACCTTACATATTTTATTATTATGTACTCATTGAGCTATGTCTCATATTTTAGTGGTTTAAATTTTTTAGTTAAAGTCGATGAGTTAACAAATTAAAACTCCAAGCCTCATCCTCTGCTTGGAAGTTGTTGTACTAAGTTTCAGTGTTGCAACTCTTGGTTATGAAGGTTATGGTTAGAGCTCTATGGTTATTGAAGGGTTAACATTGATATATCATGGGTATATTTGTGTAATGTGAATTGTATTATAGTCATTATTGTAATGATGTATAAACTATTGAACATTAAGTTAATGATATGAAATACAATTTTAGAAGTTTTACAAGTTATGTGTGTAAATGATATTACGAGTTAACAAGGAAATGACAAGCAAGTAATGGGTAACAAAGGAAGTTATTAAGGTTACGATCTTGGGATAAGTTCTACATGATGTATGGTAAAGGGAGTATAAGTGAAATGGGTTCTACAGGTTTAGATGACTTTACGTCTCTCTGAACTCTAGGACTGTCACGACTCAAAAGGTAGGTCATGACACTAGTATAGTATATTGTGCACATATGCCATATTTTTCGAGGAATTTTACAAATGGACCTAGACATTGTCCTGATTCATCATGTTTTCCATAGTATTCACCACCTCTATCAGATCTTATGATTTTCACCTTTTTGTCTAATTGCCTTTCAACCTCAATTATATATACCTCAAAGGCATCTAATGCTTGAGATTTCTCTTTAAGCAAATAAACATAACCATAACATGAAAAATTATCAATAAATGTGATGAAATACTTTTCTCCACAAAAAGATGGAGTATCAAAAGGTCCACAAATATCAATGTGTATGATTTCAAGAAGCTAAGTACTTTTTGTGGCTCGTTTCTTATTATGTCTGATTTGCTTTCTCTTTATATAATCTACACATACACTTAGATCAGTAAAATTTAAATTCAGAAGAATCTCATTCTTTGCTAATCTTTCTAAATTTTCTTTGGATACATGATCCAAATGTTTATGCCACAAGCAAGCAGAATTTTCATTCATAGCACTACGCTTAATTCCAAAATTACTATGAACAACAAGCAAGGATTCAACAAATTTATCATTAAGTTTCAATTTATATAAACCATCAGTAGGAACAGCAAAACCAATATATAAAGTGTTCTTAAATAAATTGAAACAATCATGTCCAAAATGTCCTTTAAACCCAATACCATCAAGTTTTGAAATAGAAACCATAAAGGTACTAGCAAGTGACTTGTCTACAGAACGAAATCGTTCTTCCACAAATTTCAAGTATTGTCTTGCACTTTGATTTTGTGGAATGGTTGTCTTAATGTTGTTGGCAATAGTCATTCACATGAACATAAGGGTTAATCTATTAGACTGTTCCCATGCCTTATAGTATAATTTCTCTTCCTCACTGCTTTCATCCATAAGAGCAAGAGGTTGATCCTTTGATAGTGCCAAATCAAGATCCAAAATATCTAAGTGGAAATTGACTTGTTCGCTCTATTTAGAGAAATTTAAATCATTGAAAATGGTAACAGATGAAGCTTGCGAATGAAAAGAAATAGTTGCAAAATTATACATAAAACGCTCATATTATAACAAATTCATTATGGATACAAAATAAATAAACATTAAAAGTATATTATAGTTCACTTTTGGGTGGATACTATAACACAGTATTATAATTTAAAATGCCAATAATAATCAATTATAAGTAAATAAATATTTCAAATCAAACGCATATTTGTCATCTTTGGATGTACAAGTATGTTTGACCAAAGATATTAATTCACTCTCGTTATATTTAATCTTTCATACAATAATTAAACTTACCTTTGGGTGAATTAGAAGGCTATGAAATATTAAACATCAATTTATCATTAACTTTATTTACCTAACGCATTTCATTAAATATTATAGGTAATTAATTAATTTATGCATGTTATCATTATAGTTTGGCCACTTTAGTGACTAACAAATGATAAATATAAAATTCATACGTAAATTTAATACCTTATTTTAATGATATACATTTGTAAAATAATAATACGGAAACTTAATAAATAAAATCAAATAAAATTTCATTATTCTTTTTATACACATAAATCTAATGTGCATATTAATTAAATTCTTAATGTCCTTTATCATACATATAATAACATGCCATTATATATATAAATATAGAAGGCCTAAACACAAAACATGACCGTATTTCAAAAAATAAAGAAACACAACAATATATATATATATATATATATATATATATATATATATATATATATATATATATATATATATATATATATATATATATATATATATATATATATTAGCACTTATAACACATCTAATAATTTTCGAAAGCAAAGTTAGCAATTACAATAATTAATAAACGATTGGAATTTATGAACATAAACGGACTTTATATATTTTATATAATAAAAATATGTTCATCGATTGGAATTTTATGTAATTAATAAACATTAATAACTAGTATTCCATCGAATCGTGAACTTCATACCATTATTTTACTGCTCTCTGATTTGATAATCATGTAAAATATTGAGTTTCAATTTTTTTATCTTTTTATTTTTTTTTGATAAACATTAATCTAGTAGTTTTGGCCAAAATTTAAGAGAGAATAATAATAAAAATACTTTATATATATAAACGGAGAAATTATATGTCTAAAAAACTAGCTCTGATACTACATGTAAAATTTTATGAGAAATAATTAATTGATCCTAATAATTAATTAATTAAGGATTTTGAATATATAATTCTCACAATTGAAATTAAAACACATACCTAAAGAATAAATGCGATTTGACATGATGCAAACCTTAAAAATAAACTGATTTCTCTCTATTGACTCTTTTATTTATGACGGCTTAATTGATGTATTTCTTTATGTTGTTGGTGTGTATATGTGTAAACTCTAATGGGTAGAGAGAGAATCAATTTATAATTATTACAATTTAATCTAGTATATCGATCACATAATCAAATAAGCGGTCAAAATTAATTAACTATTTAATTATTATTTGAGCTTAATGAGTAGCCCAACATTAAGCCACATTCTAACATTTTATTATTATTATTATTATTATTATTATTATTATTTTATTTTTTATACAAGTGCTATTACAAATGTTTTATTTATTTATTTTTTATTTCTATTGTACCATATGTTAGTATATATCATTCCAATATACGAAATTCTATTTCCATATTTGTGAGTGTATTTTGTAATTTAACATCTATACTTGATCATCTTTGAAAAAGGAAAAAAATAAAAATAAAAATACTATATCAAATCACTAGTTAAAAGAAAGAAAATTAACGTAAATACCACATTCAAAATATTAATGTAACGAAAACTTTCATTCAATTTATTTTAGTCATTTTATTCAAAACAAAGAAAATATTAAAGTTAATTAATCAATGTTATAATTAATGTAATTCAAAGAATTAAGAATATTTTAAATGAAAATTATATTTAAATAAATAAAAAAAATATTATTTATGTTATGAAATTTAATAAGAATTATAATTTTAAAGTTAATAAATTATCATAATTATTATTTAAAAAATACTAAATTAATAAAAACCGTTCAATTTTAGTAAAACAAATAAAAAATTAATACTCATCAATGGATAGAAATGATAAAAATAATAGTAACAATTTAAAGTCACACTCATATATATATATATATATATATATATATATATATATAAACGCTTTCTTGAGTCCCTGTTCCAGGAACAGTGACACAGCAAGCTTTTATTTTTAATTTTTACCTTTAAACAATTTTTTTTATTTTTTTTTATTTTAACTTTTAAATGGGCTTCATAAGTTATTATTCCTGAAACTAGACGTGTATAATCGCAAATTATACTATGAATTCATATTCATGTTGCAGCATGGACCAAGTTTATGGTACATATGCATGAAATTAGTTAAAAATAAAAGGTGCACGATTTTTTCTAATTATGTTAGCGTACTTTCCTCTTTTTTTTTTGGTTTTTTTATTTTTTTATTATTTAATTTTTTAAAATATCTAACATTCCAAAAAATTATAAATGGACCACAAAATTTTTTAAATTAAGTGCTAATTATTTTTTATTTTTTTTATTTCAATACTTGGAATATAAATGAATCACAAAATTTTTTAAATTAAGTGCTAATTATTATTTTTTTTTACTTGTTTCAATACTTATAATTAAGAATATAATAATCATTTTTATTTTTCCCATCTAATAATTATTATAATTTTTATCATTAATATTATAATTGAAAATATATTTTATCATTAACTGACAGTTCAAAAGTAATGTGTATGTAATTTAATACTAATATACATGCAGTTTAATACTAATATACATGCAGTTCAATACTAATGTATATATAATAGAATCAACATTGATATTAAATATTATGTACATTTATTTTTGAATCTATATATGTTGGTATTGAAAAATGGAACTAATGTACATGTAATTAAAAACTATTATATTTGAATTCTATCCAACAATCCAACATTATACCTAGAGTTTATGATTAATGTATATACAGTTCAATACTGATATACATGTAATACAGAACCAACATTGATATTGAACATTATGTACATTTGTTTTTGAATCTATATGCATTGGTGTTGAAAAATAGAATTAATATATATGCAATTAAAAACTACCGATATCGGAATTCTGACCAACAATCCATCATTATACCTAGAATTTATGATAAATGCACATGAAATACATAATCAATATTGATATTAAATGTTATGTACATTTATTTTTGAATCTATAAGCATTATTGTTCAAAAAGATGACTAATATACCTGTAATTAAAAACTATTGTATTTGAATTATAACTAACATTGTACCTAGAGTTCATGACTAATGTACATACAATTTAATGCTAATGTACATGTAGTTTAATACCAATGTACATGCATTTAAGTAATAATATACATGTAGTTGGAGAGTCATGTAAATGCAGCTAAATTATAATGTATCGCTAGCACAAGACTAATGTACATATACTAATTGTTATCAGAATATTTGTATCATTAATATTGTAATTGAAAATATATTTCATTATTAATTGATAGTTCAAAAGTAATGTACATCTAATTCAACACTAATATATATGCATTTTAAGTAATAATATACATATAGTTGGAGAGTGATGTACATACAGTTAAATTACAATGTATCTATAGTATAAGGCTAATGTATTTAGGCTAATTGTTATCATAATCTTTTTTTTATTATTAATATTATAACCGAAGATATATTTTATCATTAACTGACAATTTAAAAATAATATACATGTAATTCAATATCAATCTAGCTGCATTTTGAGCAACAATGTATCTGTTAATTTAAAAAAAATATAATAACTCAATTTATATATTTAATTATAAATTATAATTTTTATATTTATTAGAATTATAATAATTATTATATGGAAGAAACAAAAATAATTTAATTGTAATAATTCAATTTTAAGTATTGAAATAAATAAAAAATAAAAAAATAATTAGCATTTTAAATTAAGAAAAAAAAAAAGAAAAAACGGTGAAAAAACAAAAAAAAAAAAAGCAGAAAAGACGGAAACGAAATATTAAAGAAATCGCGTGTTTTTATTTTTAATTGTTATCTTCAATTATTTGACAAATGTTACCCATGTGTATTGTAGGCCCGATCTATGATATATCGTGGATATGGGTCAATAATATAACCATTCGATATACAATTGGCCGATTTGACTAATAATTTCCATTAGCAAAACAAATCAAAATTAAATATTAATGAAATTTACTTAACCAAAATAATCATAAAGTTAAATTAACTGAACTAAAATATTAAATTTCAGTTGAATTGATTACATTATATTTTTTCGGTTAAAAAATAAATATTATAAAATATTTTTCACTTTAAATATAAATATATTGTGAGTATTTCTAATTTATAACATTTGAATTTCTAATTTATTTATATAAAAAAATAAAAAAAATTAACTAGATCATAGTATGAAATAATAACATATAATATTAAAAACATATATGATATCCTAATATTTCATAAATTTAAATATATAAACTAATTTTACATCAACTAAGTTACAAATTCTTAAAAAATGAAAAAAATAAAAAATATAAGTATACAAATTAATTGGTATATTGAAATTCTTAATTTATTTATAAAAAAATGAAAAAAATAAGTAAATCAGTTAGTTCGTTTACTTTTGGTAAATTAAACTTCTTAGTCAAATCAAAAATAAAAAATTTAAATCTTTATACTCTTAACTAAACCGAATCGATCATTTTATTTAACCAGATTACATTATTTCAACTTAGTTAATCGGTTTTTATTGATTAATGCTAACCTCTACCTAGAATAATAACTTTTCAAGCTTTTTTTTTTTTATTTTTTATTTTTTATTTTTATTTTATTTTAACTTTTAAATGAGTTATTTAAGTTTAATTATCTTAAAAATAATTTAAACTATTTGACTTTATTTTTAATAGATTATTTATTTCCATTTAAAAATATTTTCATTTCTTAGAGTTATTTTAAATTTCAATATAGTAAATTTATAATTTTTTTCTCAATTCAAAAAATTTAACAGCTGATAAATATTTATATTTCTTCTTTTGTATTAGATTACTAATTTCAATTATCTTATCTAATTTTTTCTTTTACCAGCTGCTGTTACCGTTCATGTAACAGTAAATGAAATTGGGCCAAAGGCTCAGTTGCTATTCATGGGCCTAGGGCTTTTTTTTTTTTTTTAAACTTTAATGTATAGTGCTTTCTAATTCTCGGCCCTATTTCTTCTGCAATATAAATAGAATTAGCAGTGTCTATTTTTCATTAGATTGAATAAATAATAATAAAAAAAAAATATTCGACTATCATGATTTGTATTTACTTGAATTTATTTGATTATATTCAAGTTGTTTTTATGAGTATTATATATTATATTAATACATATGTAATTTATTGTATAATTATTTATTTCTTTTTCCTCTATAGAAAGAAAGTAGTAAAAGCTGTTTTTGTGTCAATAGAAAATTACTTTTTGAATTAATTAAATCTAATATATTAAGACATAAGATTTTCAAATCTCTAAATATCTTAATACAATAGATAATTTTTAATTAATTGTCTATAATATTATGACAATTAATTTCAATATCTTAATATAATAGACAATTATTGTAAATATTTTTGTATGTTATAAATATTAAGAAAATATAATTATTGTAAATATTTTTATCCTATGTAAATGTTATATTAATAACAAATCCTCCAAATATTTCTCTACAATGTAAATATTGTATTGTTGTATTTTTAATACCGCAACGAAGCTCGGGTTATATCTGCGCATAATTTCTATTTATCTAATTGCTTATATTTTTGTTTTTGCCTGAATGTTAAAGGCCAGGGCCAACTTGCTTGGTATTTATCTTTCTTTTTTTTTTTTTTTATTTTTTTTATTAGTGTTTTCTATTCATCAATTTAATTCTAATTCCACGCCTAATCAATTCCATTTGGTTTAGATGTACTTAAACACCTCAAATAAATTTTAGGGACCCACTTCTAGGTTGAAAATTCGTCAACAAATCATTTAGGGATTTGGTTCCCAAATCAATACCCGGTCAAAGTCTGAGTACCATTTCTTCCTACTCTCATTCTTTTATTTATCAACTCACTTATTTTCACTCTAAACTTGTACTTTTTAATGGTACTCTAGGTTCCTATGCCTCACTTGGCACAACTGAGAGATCGATTTCTGAACCGATACTTAACTAGTGCTTCGATTCTCACAACTTTTATCTATACCTTTTGTCCTTAACATGATCACCTACTCTACTTTTATTCTTCCTTCAAACCCTTAGATATACCTAAAGAATTGTCACAAATCTGTTAATTTCTCAATTATGGTATCAAATACAAAAACATACCTGACAGATGCCTAATAGTCACTCTTTTGAGTACTTCATTACACGTCTCACTTAGTTTCAATCACTTAAACTCGGTGCTTGGCTTACATTGGGTTGAGGTCTTACATTTTGTTTCCTATACATTTGAAAAATCATAAGCATTGGATACTTGGTCCCTTACTTAAAAAAGAGGTGTATTTATATTTATAATTCTTTGAGGTATGGTAGAAATGATAAGGTTGTAGCTAAAACAATTAAGCCATTTAGTATATTTTTGCCTTATTTTTATCCATGCTAGGTATTTTTGGTGGTTGTAAGGATATTGATTTGATTGGTGAAGTTTATGAAGAAAAGAGTTTGAGTGATCTATTTGATGTTGTGATGGTTAATAATTTGCTAACTCATGAGAACAACTTTTTAAATTTTAGTTTATGTTTTTTTTTTCCTTGTTTTATTGCTTGTTATTTTTTAATGAATGTTTTTAACTAATTTTCTTTTTTAATGTTTTTGTAGTGATTATGGGATATTCATAGCTTCTTTTATTGAGTACTTTATTCTATGCAAATATATTCTTATTTCATATTTTAGTGTTGAATCGCATCAAAGCAGCTTGCTATTTTGCTTTACTCTTATGCTAAATATATATTGTGAAGATGAAGCTCCTAGAAGACTTAAAGTTAAGGAGAAAATGTTGAAGAAGCGGAAGGGAAAGAAAGCTATATATTTTCTTATTTTGTGAATTTTATAAGTATGTAGCTTGTTTGATTTTCTAGTTTTTTAAAGTTGGACTATATTATGATTCTAGGTTTTTCTATTTATTGAGTTTTGTAAATTTGATAGTTTGTGTAATTTTATAATTTTATTATATGTTGTTAATATTAGTTTCTTCATTATCTAGCTTTTTTCTATTTATAATGTTGTGTTGTATTTGATTTATAATAAATATGATATAAAACATATACTAGTTTTTGATTGATACCAACTATATATTATGAGGTTTCATCTGAGTACCGGTTTGTTACGCTAGAAATCGGAATGCTCATTTAGATTCGATATCACGAATGAAGTAGCTATTCACTTTATTTTGCAAATTAATTCTTTAATTTTGAAAATTATGTCGGGAGTTGCTACCTTTCATAATTTGACTCTAATTTATTTATCCCAAAAGAAAATGCACTAGATCTTCGAAACTAAAGAGGATTCAGGAAATAGATTTTTGATTTATTTTGAAAATGATGGTTTGACTTATTAATATAAAGACAACTTGAAGAAAATGATTTCATGGATAATTAATTAATGGAATGACAATGTAGAATAGAATGAGAACTATAGAGAAATTATTAACATGTAAATAAATATAACATAAACAAATAGACAAAATAATTAAAATTACATTAAAAACCAAAGAGACATAGGTTATTTCCTTTAACACTTATAGGTACTAGAAATATCATACATCCCCCAAAATAAGTAGGTGACAGGAAGGAAAAGTTATTTATTTTAATTTGGATTTGCCACTTGAATCGAGTGTTTGCTTATCCCTTCAAATGAGAATCAAAACCATGCAGTTCTTCAATTTTGCAATGAAGTGTTTGTTTGTTTTTGTTATCTTTATTTTATCATGTTTTTGAAATTTTTAAATAAAGACTAAAAAGGGTGCTTTACCTTAAAGTGATGGAAAGAAAGTGCTACCTCGATTCTTTTGAAATCGGAGAAGGAAGTTGGAATGCCTTGTCAGATCGAATTCCAATTTCCAAAACGCAAATATATAAAAATAATTCTAAATTTTCAAGTCAAGTCAAATCAAAGAGAAATGACTAGGTCGCCTCGCAAAAGGAACAAAAATAATTCCAAAATATATTTAAAAAAAAAAAAAGAAAACTTAAAAACTTAATTTAATACAAAGAGGACTAAACTAGACAAACTAAAACCAAAGAGAAATTAGCACTAGGAGTCTTGTAAGGATTAAAATAGCGAGAAGAATAGAAGGTTGAGAGGACAACTGTCAATTAACAACCAGGGGTGAGTTGAATGATTGTATATAGGCTCTATTTATAGACTAAAGAGTGGAGGAGTAAGGCTCAAGTTTCAAATGTGGGATTGGGACAACAGAAAAGGTTGAAAAATGGGCATAAATTTGAAGATCCATAAGTAAGCATGCGAATCTGTAGGTACCCCTGTGGTTTTCAGAAGAGGTTGTGGATCTACAAGGCTTTTCTATGGTATTTATGTAGGCCTCACTTTGGATCTAAAGGCTTCCTTGTGGAATTTTTATAGGCTTCACCTGTGGATCTGTAGGTTGTCTTGTTGAATCTGCAGGCTCGCCTGTGGATCCATAGGGCTTACCTATGAAAAAGGCTAGATTTTGACCATTTTATCAACTGCCTTCAATCGTTTTTGTCCGTACTTGATTTCAAAGGACTCGAGGCTTTTTCTAATATCTACAAATGTCATATTACTGCATGTGAATGCTTGACTCTTGCTCCTAGACATGTACAAATCGGGTTGTATGCACTGAATGTCCTAGAGGTGTAAATTACGTATTCATAGATGCCATTCATTATAGTTGCTTTCTTAGAAAGTAAGCATGATGATAGTGAACACAGGTTGCTGCAATTAGATCGAGCATAGGATCCTAAGGCTATCTTAGGATGTTTTATTCTAAGTCTAGTCAAGAAAGAGAAATCTAACTCTATGCTAGATTAATATTGATGCTATGTCAGATCTTTAACATAGTAGATATAAATCCTAAGGTTGTCGTAGCAAAGTCTGACAAGTCTTTGATCTGTGCAGGCTAAAACTCTAAGTCTTATATGAAATGCATCCTAAGTCTAATTTATACATGCAACAATATGAATGTATTTATGAATTAGATACCTTGAACCAATGAAAGGTCTGCCTAAACCACTATGGTATTAGAGAGGTATCAAATTTGAAGTTTAGGAAGATGTCTCATTTTAAAGGGATGAAGACTTGGGAGGAAGGCGACTTAGTCAGTTTGAGGCCTTAGGTTGATTGGCTTGGAGCTTGGAGCAAAATATTTGCTTTGGTTTGAGATATTTATGCTAAAATGGGCTTTTAAATTTCAATAAAAGTTTATCAGCTTAGGCTTTTGAAGGATAATTTCACCTTTTAGAGAAAATGATTTCCTTTACTTCAGGTACCATGTTAAAAGTTTCGACTAGAAGGAAATTTTTATGGGCTATCTACAAAATGGATTTACAAGTTTAAATTTTTATGGGCTATCTATAAAATGGATTTACAAGTTTACTTTGTGTGGTTCATTTATTGAGGCTTTGCTCCTAATATGAGGTTAGATTTAAAGGATGATTTTCACTACTTAAACTATCTAAGAATGGTTGGGTTTTATGGATCTCGCTCTCTGTGGCCCATTGGTTGGCCTTTTAGCTCTAGTTCGGCATTAGAGGGCTTTTTTTTATCAATGAGGTTTTATGGGTTAACCATAAGTGAAAAAACTGATAGGCACTACTTTTTGAGAGGTTTGGGAAGCATGATTGATTTTGGTTTTGCGAAAGGACTTAAACTCTAAAGGATGCTATGGTTGATTTTGGTTTTGCTAAGAAACTTAGGCTTTAATGATGGTTTTATAGGCTTGATAGTTTCCTTTTGAAGGGTTTGATCAACTTAGTTTTTGCTAATAGACTTAGGATTTAATGATGGCTAATGGTTTATCCATAAATGGGATGGATTTATGGGTTGAAAGTTTTGAGGGGTTTTTGTAAGATATGATTAGTTTTGCTAAGAAGTTTAGGCTTCAAGCATGATAGGTTGAACTTTTGAAAGGTCTTGGGAGACATGATTGAATTTAGTTTTGCAAAGTACTTGGACATCAAGGATGATAGATCAAACCTTTTGAGAGGTTTTTGGAGGTTTTTATGATTTTGCTATTGTAGCATAAAGAAAAAATTATGAAAGAAAAGGAAATAAAGTAAAATATGGAAGCAAAATGAAAGAGGTGGTTGTGTTTGGCTAGAACACAAAATGATGAAATTTATTATGATAAAACAATAAACGACAATACAGGGCAACGTGTATAGTGATACAAGTGAGGGACGAGGTGGTGTGGTTGAAAACTTGCTTAATTGTCCAAGAGACAATATTTTCAAAATTCTAATTTCTTGCCTGTGGTATAAAGAAAAGTTTAAAGTAGGCTAAGAGTCCCCTTTAGCACGACCATAATTGGTTTAGACCTGTAGAAGGACATCTAATACCAAAGTAATATAATAAGGCCCATCTCCATACCATTGGGCCTAAAATGATTGGAGCTTATAATGACACCAAGCCATACCTAGGCTATAGAGGAGTTAGTATAAAAATTTGGTAAAACAATATCTTATCCCTCTAGAAGTAGTTATAATTGCCCTAATAATGGGTATATCCCACGATTCCTTATCTACATATTCCTAATAAAACTTTAGGATTCACTCGACCACAACCCAAACATAAATACAACACTAATATGAATTGGTAGATCATATTATCCTTAGTTTAATACCTTTAGTGGTCCCTCATACTCGTTTACCATCAATTTAATATACTAACTTGATCATTGGAAACTCTCCACAAGAGTAAGCTCCGACTAGTCTAACTATTGCCTTGTAAGTGCATTATTGTGGACTTTTTGAGTGATTTTGCTATCAAAAATGTAAAGTTGAACTAGTGTTCAAAGCATGCAAGGTCCAATTATTTGGACAAAAATATAATAATAAATTAACAAAAACTTAAAATTTTATAATCCAAGTAAATTTTAAAGATTAAAAGTCATTAGTTTTATGATAACATAAATAAATGTATTAAAAAGCAAATATAAGTGCATGTTAGTAAGTTACCCTCAACCTCAAATTGAACCAATTGAGTTTGAGTCAAACTTGGTATGTCGAATTTTAGAAATATATGATGTAGACTCTAAAATAGATAATTAGAGTTAATTCCAAGATTACTTTTGATACGGTTTTTGCCATATTTCATAAAAAATAATTTTTTATATTTCCTAATATTATTTGGTATTTTTTTATTTTTTATTACTTTGACCTAATCCTCTGGTTGAACCTGATTTTTATAAGACCTATAATGTTAGAATCTAATCAATTTTAATTCATATTTGACATAATTTTTTTTTATCTATATCATATTAGACCTAATTAGGGTGACAATTTTTTAATGATTTTAACACTAGATATGAACTAGCTTGAA
Source organism: Reutealis trisperma (assembly GCA_947687605.1). Lineage (NCBI taxonomy): Eukaryota > Viridiplantae > Streptophyta > Magnoliopsida > Malpighiales > Euphorbiaceae > Reutealis > Reutealis trisperma. Next base: position 62,337 of record CANTUT010000499.1, read on the forward strand.
AAATAAGGATCAAAATTTTTCCCGAACTCAATTAAAACCCAAAATGACACAAATCTGAAAATGACTCAAAAATTTTCAAGTTAGGTTAAGTCATGAGTAATTTATATTACTCCTAGTTAGGGGAAGCAATTTTTATCCAACTCAAAAACTCAATTTGAGCCCACTCGAAAAATGAGGGTCAAAATTTTACCCGAATCTGACTAAAACCTAAAATGACTCAAATTCAAAATAATCAAAATTTTTTTGAGTCAGATCAGATTATGGATAACCATTCAGTTGGATCAATTTTGACACGTTTGGGTAGGAAAAAATACATAAAAAAGAGAGTACATTTTTTGCTTTGATGAAGTGTTGAGCTAATGACTTTTTCGGTCAGGGTCTAATATGGTTGTTCATCTAAACTAACTATTAAATTATAAAATAATGTTTACATAATTTACTTATATTTTAATTTTGATATATTTATATTTTAATTTTGATAGTGATGTATGCTTTAGAGCAATGTATATATTTTGTAAATATAAATACAATCCCCTATTGGCAATAAAATATATAAGTTCTTTAAATGAAAGTGTTCTTTTAAATTGAACATATGTTCCTTAAGTGTTATGTAAGGGAATCTATTCACAAAGAGTCGAGAATATTAGAGACAGATTGCTCTTGCATAGATATTTTAAATTTGTTCATGGTCATAGGATTATTGACTAGGCATCTTTAATCCGGAAGACCATCATCTATGCCTTCATCCATGATAAGTATGTGATACTTATAAATGTGGAGGTAATGAGTCTTATGCTATAGACATATGATGTCATGACAATATGTGAACTCTCATCGAGATGATTGAGTTGAACAATGACATTAGATGATGAATACATGGGGTTTTACCACTAGTCAAAGTTTCATCATCTAGTACGTTACCTAACATAATTGTACATATAGTGCTTTGATTTTATGTGATATGTTACCTAACATATTGGTTGTTAGGATTTATTACTGCTTACATATCGATGTTATTCATGCAAAGGTATATGGCATGTGGTGGCTCTAACTAGTGATATGTGGAGGTAAGTGATCTCCAATAAAGAATCTATTAACTTAGGTAAACAAGGAAGGAATCCTATGATATCTAGTTGTTCTTGATATGGAAGTCCTTGGCCAAGGCATATGAGATTCACCAAAAAAGAGTTTCTAATAGAAATCGAGTTTATTGTGAACTAAAACTTAAATGAGATCATATGATTGGAGCATATAGGGTTTGACCAATCCAGCCTTAGCCGAGATAGGAAATCTATAATGAAGGGATTTGAGTGCACGATAATTATGATCAAAGGTCCATGCAATGTTCGTGTAGGTAATCATTGACATTCATTTTTAATTAGGTAATCATGATATATTATGTTAGGCATCTCTCATGACTTATGGGACTAAGTATGAAATAGGAATTTCATGTTAGGTGAGAAAAGGAGTTTTCTCTATCCCATTGCAAATTACAACATGAACTTAGTAAAGTCACACACCATAAAGTATTCACCAGTCAAAGATATAGAATTATATTAATAATTAATTGAAGTGTTTAATTAATTTATTAATAATAATTGAATTGAATTGATGATAATTGAATTGAACTTATAATTAAATTTACAAAAATCCTAGCATGTCTTGAAATTTATTTCATAAAGGATTTATTTTAATTAAGTCATGATTTGTATGTGATACAAATAATGAGGACTAAATTCAAATTATTTTAGACTTAATTAAATTGGGCTTGGACATTTGGTGGAAGCCCAATCTATATTTTATATGGATAATAACAAATGGGCTTGTTGAATCCCTAAACCTAAATGCACATGGGATGTAGGCTTGAATCCATATGAGAAATGAAAGAGATACATTTTAGGGATTTGAGTTTTCCCATTAACTCTTTGTCTCTTGATTGCTTTTATCATTTTAAATTGTTTAAAGTGAACATCAAAAGTTAGTGGGAGACAAGACTTTGATTCACATCAAAACTTGATCTCCACTAAGCTCTTCACCATTAAGAATTAGTGGGGGTTTGTGTTGACTATATTAGCTATCATCAAAGAGGAATTCTCTAATTTTTCCACTATCTAAGAGGTTACTATTACATGCAAAAAGAGCGAAAGAGAGTTAGAAAGAGTTTGAAGAAAGAATTTTTCAATTCTTCTTCTACTTCTTCATTTCTTTGACTGTGATAGTAAAGTCACAAACCCAAAACAACAATAATCCTTGATCCTTTGACTTGGTAGAAGAAATTGAAAAAAAAACTTGGGATACCAAAGAGAGGGTTCAAGTACTTTAAGAGGTTGGAGGAATTCTTACTTGGTGAAAATTAGTGTCAGCAAGCAAGAGGCTTCACACTTCAGGAGCTAAAGGAAGAAGAAGCAAAGAAAATAGATATATGATACTTCCTTTTCTTCTACCTTTCATGTATGTTTTTTGCTTGCAATTGGTAAGCAATTTGAATAGGTAATGAACCTATCACAATCGGTAAAATGAAATTTTGAAATGTTCAAAATTTCGCCATGCACGCCATGCTCCTACTATTAGGGCGACATTAATCTTTCAATTGGTATCAAAACCACCCAATTTTAGTGCAAAACCATTATATATATTATTGTGGAAGTTTTTTATTTGATTGAGAAAGAGTTATTGCATAAATGTTGTGCTCACGGACATAGAAGTTGCGATCGCAAATAAAGTATCGTGACCACGACATGCATATCATGAACGTGATATTGATGTTGTCCTTGAGAACTTTTGGATTAGAAAAATTGTTGTTTTGATGATTAGGAAAATCATGCCCGATGTACTTATTTCTTGCCCGCGAAGGTGGCCACGATATTCACTGTGTTTGTACCAAACTTTTAATTTAGATGTATTTTTCAATAAAATAAATTTATGTGACTTATAATATGATTTTAAGATATAAAAGCATTGAATATATGATATTCAAAATGGTTTTTAGAAATTTTCCAAAAGGTAGAAGGACAACACATCAATAAACCGAATTGTTATGTTTATGTTATGTGTTTAAGAGGCATGAATGGATGATTATGGACCATAATTCATATTTCTTATGATGGGCATGTAATATTTTGTTATTATAAGAAAGGGTTGTAGTTAATTATTAATTACTAGTTTAGGTTGTATATTCAATTCATTGAGCCTTTGAGCTCTCTTTATTTGTAATCTCACTTTGGTATACCAAGGATAACAATGTACACATGAAGATGTAGAGAAATAAAATCAAGAGGAGGCTCATCCTATGAAGATGCCTAGTAGGAGCATGAAGACCTAAAAGTTGTAGTCTTTTGAATGTTTGTAATTTGATAAACCTAAACCCTTTACCCATTCCTTGTGGCTAGGAATTGGGCCAATTAATTTATGAACATACCAATATATAGTGTCCATTTTATGACATATATGAGATATATATGATGGATGAGATATATATATAAAATGGATAATGAGCAAATTGACACCTAATAATTAAAGCCCAAGACAATCTTTCAAATTAAAAATTAAGTCATGGCTCTCCATTGGAGCAATGATTCATAGAACTTGTTTCCTTGAAGTCATTGTCTAGCATGTGATGTTGCAAGTATAAGATCCACTATGTGTCAATAACGGCAATGTGTACCTGAGCCATACAATGTTTAAATCTTTGTACTTCTTAGTCTAATGGTGTTGATCTAACTAATGTGAAAGAGCAATAACAACAAAGGGTATCTAAGGTCAAAAGCATTAGGAGCCGAAATGATTGAACCTCACAAAGAGTTATAATGAACAAGAGTTGTTCACTTGTAAAATATCAAAATCCCAATAATGGCAATGTGCAACTAAGGGAATTTGATAGTTTTATGAGAATTTAATCACCCACTAGAAATCTACCCCTAATGGGATTTCTGTTTCCTACTTAGAAGTGTAGGATTCGCCGAGTTAGTGGGAGTAACATTTTGATTAAAGACCAAATCAACATAGTGGTTACATTTAACATAGACTAATTAATCTTTTTTTTCTGTAATTAATTTGATAAAATGAGCACATCCTGCCCAATTGCGAGCATACTTAGTGATAACAGACTAAAGGATCAAACTTTATAGATTGGTTGAGAAATCTTAAATTAGTCCTTACTTATGAAATGTTTTTGTATGTGCTTGATTCTAAGGTTCCTGGACCTTCACCTGAAAGGGCCTCTTCTAAGGAACATCCACTTTACAAAAGTGGAAAGAGGATCACATCAAAACAAGGGCCATTTGTGAGGCCTCGCCCAAGCACTCAATCCAATCCACTGAAGGGGAATCGAAAATGCCCATTTGAGAGAAACATCACAATTGGAACCCGTTATGAGTTCAGAAGATTTGTATTTTGTAAGTTGTAAATTGCAAAAGGAGTTGCCACTTTAATTTTGTTTATTTTAGTTAGGAAAATTAAAGGAAAAACCCAATTTGATTGACTCTAAAATTATATCATTTATCCCAAGGAAAAGCACTAGTCCTCGAATGACCAAACAGGGCTTGGGGACTAGAATTTGGTTAAAACAATACAAAGAAATTAGTTTGGCTTAAATACAAAATAGCTTTTCAAAAAGAAGTTTTTATGAATACATGAACAGATATAATATGATGTATGAAACAAATATTACTCATGTAATGCATGATAAATATGAGATAATGATAATCACAAGATGCAATAAAGATAAGGGAGAAACTACTTAAAACTATTACAAGTCAAAGTACTAAAATAGGGGATCTTTCCTCTAACCCTTATGGGTTCTAAGAACAGCACACATTCCCCAAATAATCTTAACAACTAAAATTAGAAAGAGAATATTAAAACAATTATAATAAAAAGAATTACAATTTTTATTTTTATTTAAGAAAAGTAATTTCAATCCTAAACTATGTGAAGAAGGTGATAGAGAGAAGAAGTTGTTGATTTTAGCGGAGTTGAATGCCTTAGAGACGGCAAACTTGCATATCCCTTTTAATGGGAATCAAACCCCACGCAGTTCTTCCTTCTTGCGAAGGAGGGGTTTTAAGTCATAGCCTTTGTTATCATATTTTGATTGATTTTAAAGGGCTTAGAGATTTGTCAATTAGGTTAGATTTTAATTAGCAAAAAAATATATCTTTTTAGATTTAGATCTTGAAATTGAAATTGAAAAGAAAAAGGAAAGAACTTTTACCTTTGGCTTACATCGGCGAGGAATGTAGGAAGCGAGCTTGGCATCGGATCTAAGTTTCACCTTAGCCTAGGGATATCACGAGCACTCCTTGTGGAAGAAGGACTCTTGAATAGTGTGAACTCTTCTTGGAGGGACTTGGATAATACCTTTGCTTGGGAACCACGAATTCCTTTTGAAAGAAAGGGCTTGAATTGAATCTTTTCTTGATTAGAAAGCTTAAGAATAGAACTTGAGATGATTAGGAGGCTTGTGAATATTATGATTCTATTTTTCGGCCCGTTCTTCTCCATCTTTGATCCAATTTGAGCCTAGTCTGATTCTATGCGTTCGTGATCAAATGCCAGTCATTTAGAGGTGCAAAATAGAGGGTTCACAACATCATGTTGGGATCAATTAGTAAAGAGTTGCATAAGCAATATCAAAATATGCTTGAGGTTATAGACATTCTACTCCATCTACAAGAGTTGTATGATGAAGAGAGTAGGACTACTAGATATGAGATATCCAAGTAGTTGTTCCAAACCAAAATTCATGAGGGAGAGAACGTTGGGCTATATGTTCATAAGATGATCCAACTAATAACAAAATTAGAGAATTTGGACTTCTCTATGGACTCCAACCTTCAAACGAATTTGATCCTTCAATCTCTTTCGGACTCATTGCCTCTTCTTCTAGTAAGGCCAAAAAGAAGAAAGGCAAAAAGAAGAATTCCCAACTCAAGCCAAGTAGTGTTATGAGCAAGGAAAAATCCATAAAGGTAGTAACTTCTAATGATAAAGGAAAGTGTTTCCATTGTGATAAAAGTGGACATTAGAGAAGGAATTGCCCAAAGTATTTAGAATCCTTGAAGGGCAATAAGAAGAACAAGAAGAAGGATAAGTCTTACGAAGGTATGTCTTTTATTTGTTCCATCTCTAATGTGTCTAGTAGTTCATCAATTGCTTGGATACTTGATAATAGTGTAAGTTCTCATATTTGTGCTTCTATGCAGGTAATGACAAGCAGTAGAAGCTTGAAAAAGGGAGTGGTGATCCTAAAGCTAGGGAATGGAGCAAGTGTTATAGCAAAGGCTATTGGATTTACTTTAATTAATCTTATTGATCATGTTTTGTTTTTATAAGACATTTGGTATGCACCTAATGCTTTCAAGAACATTATTTCTATAATGAGTATGACTAGTATGGGTTATGAACTCTTGTTTAAGAAATGTGTTTATGAAATCTATTATGATAATAGAATTTTTGGCATGGGTTCTGTACTTGATGGCCTATATTATTTGGATAATGGTAATGATAAAATAACTCCAAGCATAAGTAATATTAATGCCATGATAACACCTATCTTTAATTTAAAATTAATTTGGCATCTTAGACTAGATCATATAATCGAAGATAGGATTCTAAAGTTAGAGAAAATGGGAATCCTAGAGGATTCTAAAGTTGGAGAAAATGGGTATCCTAAACCCAATGGGTGGTGAACCTATTCCAACTTGTGAATCTTGCATCCAAGGCAAAATGACTAGGTCACCCTTTGTAGGACAAAGTGAAAGAGCCAAAGAAATTGTGGAACTCATACATAATGATGTACGTGACCATTTAGTGGAATGGCTAGAAAAGGGTATTTATATTTTATCACATGTACTAATGACCTTTTAAGGTTAGGTTATGTTTATTTGATGAAATATAAACATGAATTATTTGAAAAGTTCAAAGAATTCAAAAATAAGGTTGAAAAACAAATAGAAAAAAGTATTAAAATCCTTCGATCCAATCGAGGAGGTGAATACTTAAATACTGAGTTTAAAGACTTCTTAAAGGAAAATGACATAATATCACAATTAACTCCTTTTTGAACGCCATAATTAAATGGTGTTTTTGAAAGGAGAAGTTATACCATATTGGATATGGTGTATTTGAGGATGAGCTACACTGATCTACCTATCTCTTTATAGGGATTTACGCTACAAGCAACTTACTACATCCTTAACAGAGTTCCATCCAAATATGTCTTTACTACTCTATAAAAGATATGGTATAGTAGAAAACCAAGTCTTAAACATGTTAAGATTTGGGGCCATCTAGCCCACATTAAAAAGCTAAAGACAGATAAGTTGGAGGAAAGAAATGTTTGTTAGATATCCTAAAGATAGTTTAGTTATTTTTATCTTCCCACAAAGTAAACAATTGTTGTTAACAGAGATGTCATATTTCTTGAGAAACAATTTCTTCAAGAAGGTGGTAAAGGAAGGAAGATAGTTTTGGGTAAACAGTCATCCGAATAGTTCCAATAAATTGAAAGTAAATGGAAAATGGAATTAATTTAGAATTATATTTGTGGTTTGGATTTAAATTCCAAACTTACCTAGGTACCTCATTGAATAGGGATCAAAACCCACGTAATTCATTTTACAATTAAGTAAAGGAGTTTAAAGGTTGATTTGATTTGGGTTTGTAGGTGAGGAGAAAAGGTTGATACTTTTGCTTTTGGCAGACAAAGGGTTTTACCAGACCAAAATTCTATTTTATCAAGACTAGGTGATTGGAATGATTGGAGAATTAATTAATTAATTAATTAAAATGATTAATTAATTGATTTGGATGAAGAGTGGATTTTAAAAAAATGATTAATTTGATTTTTAAAAAGTGATTAATTAATTAATTTTAAAAAGATTAATTAATTAATTGAGTGATTAATTTTAATTTAGAAAAAGAATTTTAGTTAATTAAAAAGAGTAATTAACTTAGTTATTGTGAGATAATAAATTGATTAAAAAGATTAATTAATTAGAGAATAGTTGGAGGAAGAAGAAGAAAATGAGCAAATGGATAGCCAATCTACAAGTGCTCAAGGGGTGAGTGAAATGAAGAAATGGAGAGGATATTTATAGAAAAATAAGGTGAGGATAGTTTGGAAAGTGAAAAGTGAAAAGACTAAAAGAATAAGACTAAAAATGCTGAAAAATCATGCTAGAGGAGCAAAAAAGAAATTTTGGATGTAGGTGTGGGGAATAGATGGCAGTACTGCCGAGCCTCTGTGCAGCGCCACAAGTTGCTTGGTGACATGCTGCTAGTCGGCCCGTGGTACAGCCCAGAGCATTGGCTACGCTACCAACGCCCTGGTGGTAGACACATGGCATATTAGTTTTTTAGAGATTGATATTAGTTTATATTGGAAAATTGAGTATTCGAGTAACAATGCATTTGAAGGCTAAAATTTCCTTTTGAGGGCGTTGCCCCTGAACAGCCGTCGGCAAACTAGCTAACAGGACCGCTGTACCAGCTCTGCATAGATACTATAATAAGCAAGTGTTAGGCTGTAGCTAGATAATGAGGGTGCAAAATTATAGGTTCACATTAGCCAATCAGCCTGGTCCCCCTTTTCTACACCTAAAATGACCATTTTACCCCTTTTTAGCCCAATTTTTAGCCCCTTTGGCTCTACTCATTTGGGTCTTTTCACTCTTTTAATGTCTAAATTACTCTTACCCACTTTTACCTATAAATAGCCCCATTTCTCTTCACCCTAGGAATTGATATAGACTAACTATCTATCAATTCTTCCTTCTTCTTCTCCCTTTAGTCACTCTTTAATTAATTAATTAATTTTTTTAGTTAATTAATTCTCACCCTAATCAAAAGTTAATTAATTTTTCAATTAACTAAATTTTTGTAATTAATAACTCAAAAAATTAATTAATTAATTAATCTTTTAATTAATTAATTAATCACCTCTTTTTAAATCAAACTAATCATTTTTTTTTAATTAATTCATCCATCCATTTTATTTAATTGATGACATTAATTAATACTTTTTTTTTTTACTTAAAATCCCTTTAATTAACCCCTAATCAATCAATTCGTCCGGTCCTGATAACGTAACTTCAGTCTGACAAAACACTTCATCCATTTCGTCCACCAAAATTTAAGGTATTTTTCATTAACCCATCCCCCCAAACCAAAATCAATTTAATTAATTTGTAAATCCCTCCATTTAATTAATTTTGGAATGAACTACATGTATTTTGATCCCATTCTATGTAGGCATGTTTTGAATTTAAATCCAAACCTCAAATCTAATTTTTCAAATTAAATTAATTTTCTTTTCATTTTTCAAATGTAATTAATTATTTCTAAATGCTACTAGTAAGGGAATTTGTGGTCTTCCTAAAATCCCATAAGGGCTAGAGAAGACATCCTAATTTAGATTAATTTATGTAATTACTTTAATTAATTTGAAATTAAGGAGCGATTATATAGTTTCCTAAATCCATAAGGATTAGAGGGAACACTCTCCTTAATTTTTGGATATTTATTTTTAATTGTTCTATAAATTTCCCATGCATCATGCATTCAAACTATGCCATATTCATACATTTAATTATTTTGCCATCTTATAAATGTCATTCATGAAATCAATTTTTCTAAGTCAAATTAAACTTAAAAGTCAAATCACAATTATTTAAAATTAAAAACTTAGTCCATGAGCTCAAACTAATTTGAGATTGGTGATTTTATTCTTGGGTAAATTAATCAAGAAATTAATGAATTGAAATCAAATTGGATTTTTTTCTTCATTTTTTCATTTAAAATAAATTAGGATGGTAACTCCTGAAATCATTTTTCAAAATCACAAAATTAATTTTTTGAGTGATAGTTGCTCTAGCCATGAGCACCAAAGTTTGTTCCATAATCTCCTTAAAAATTACTCGCTTTCCTTAAAGCAATTCCTCCAAGCGAGGAAGGGGTGTTCGGGCAAGATATCACAATTGGTGACTCCTTTGGGGACTGGTTGATACTCTTTTTAAAAATAAAAGGAAAGCAAATAAAATGATTACTATTTGGATAAGAAAAATTTTTTCAAAATAATATCCATTTGAATCATTAAGTATAATTTGACTTCCATGCTTCACTTTGCATAATAAAGGCTTCTTGCTTAACCTTAGCTTTAGGAAAACTTTTGGATAGTGAGTAGCACTGGCTCGACAAATCTATCTATGTTGGTGTGAACTCTCAAATTTGCACCCTTGGGATCGGACTATAATTTGACACCTACTAGGATTAGTGCGCTATGTAGAGCCAGTATGGTTGTCTTGCTCATTGTTCAGCCTAAATCGAATAAAAAATGGATGAGAACGGGCTGAAAAATGAGGTGCAGCGACTGCGGTTGCCGCAGGTGTCCTTGTTATGGGCCTTACAACTACCGCAGTCCCTAATCAGTTAGTGCAATGCATTTTTCCTGATCCTACACTGAAAATTCACTGTTTTGAGCCCTTAGACTCCCCTTATAAATACCTTGCGCCTTCTGGCAACTTCCATATATAATTATATATCATTATACTCTCTCTAAAGCTTTCTAAACCCTATTCCTAAGCATCCCAATCGTCAAAACTGTCTTTTTAAACCTCTTTATCTCTAAAACCCCATTCTAAAACCTTTTCCATCATATAAAATCCTATTCATAAGCCTCATAGTCACCTTAAACCCTATCTCTAAGCCTTTTAATCAAGAAAATGTGCAATTCAAGTTCTTTCTTTCAAAAGGAATTCGTGATACTCAAGCAAGGGTGATCCAAAGTCCTTCCTTCAAAAAGAGTTCACACTATTCAAGAGTCCTTCTTCCGAAAGGGGTGCTCGTGCTATCCCTATGCCAAGGTGGAACATAGATTGGTGCTAAACTCGTTTCCTATGTTCCTCGCTGCTAAAAGCCTAAGGTAAAAGTTCTTTCCTTTTCCTTTTCAATTCCAATTTGAAGATCTAAATTTGAAAAGATCTAATTTTTGTTAATTAAAATATGACCTAATTAACAAATCCCTAAGCCCTTAAAATCAATCAAAACATGATAACAAAAGCAATGATTTAAAAACGCCTCTTTTTGCAAAAAGGAAGAACTGTGTGGGATTTGATTCTTATTCAAAGGGATATGTAAGCATTCCATCTCTAAGGCGTCAACTCCACTAAAATTAACAACTTTTTCTCTCCATCACCTTCTTCACACAGTTTAGGGTCAAAACTTCAGTTCTCTTACAATTGTTTTATTACTTTTACTTACTTTAGTTGTTTAGATTATATTTGAATATGTGCTTTTCCTAGACCTATAAGGGCTACAAAAAAGATCCTCTAATTTTGACATTTTGACTTATAATAATTTTAAGTAGTTTTCCTTTATTTTTTGCATTTTATAATTATCATTATCTCATATTTGCCATGCATTGTACAAGTAATAAATATTTCATACATCATGTTATATATGTTCATGCATACATATAATCTTCATTTTTACAAAAACTATTTTGTATTTAAGCCAAACTAATTTCTCGCATTATTTTAACTAAAACCTAGTTCTCAAGCCCTTTTTGATTATTCAAAGACTGGTGCTTTTCCTTAGAATAAATAGTATATTGTTGGAGTCAATCAAATTGGGTTTTTCCTTTAATTTTCCTAACTAAAATAAACAAAATTAAAGTGGCGACTCCTTTTGCAAATTACAATTTACAAAATACAAATTTCTGAACTCATAGTGGGTTCTAATCGTGATGTTTCTCCCAAAAAGCATTTCGATTTTCTTTAGCAGATTGGGTTGGTGCTCTGGCAAGACCTCACAATTAGGAGATAGTAAAACCATTCCACCCTCTGATGAATCCTTGTTCATTTCGGTGGTATAACGAGCAATTAGTACTGTTAAACCCACGCAAGGCTCCTTGCCTCACATGTGGTTAGGTATATCAATGCTTTAGTGGACAAGGACTCTTAACCAAAACGACCCTTCACACTTATGAGTGTAGTCACCCTAATGTTGACCTTGGTTCCATGCATAGTAATAATGAAGATATTCGTGCATATAGCCATGAAAATTTTTTTAGCTTGCATCATGACATTACTGTGCATACATAACATGAAAAACTTAACAAAGTAAATCCTTAAACACCTCAGAAACCTAAATCGGTGGTTTATCACCCTAAAACACAAAAACTCCACACACTCACCCAGTCAACTTTTAAACCTGGTGACCAATCATGTGGAAGGAATCCTTTTCCCAACACACCATTGCATTCATAACCCTTTTTCCCTCACAAATCTGTATTCTTACCCATTTTTCTATCTATTTTCTATTTTAAAGGTACCAATGGCCAATACCTCCAGCCTTTTTAACTAAGAAATGATGAGCACTTTTTCCACTAACTTCCTCAAGAAACAAGAGGAGACTTTCCAAGCCACACTCACCATTGCCCTTAAAACTCAAGCCGACACTTTCACCCATGCCATTAACGCCCAATCTACCATCTTCACTAATGCTGTTAATTCCCAATGACAATCCATTATTAATAAGGTCAAGGAAATGACCAATGCCACCATCACTCCTCTCTCTGCTTAGCCTGCTTCCACTCAAGATGGAAAAAGCCATGCCCTTACTTTTACTCCTCTATTATCAATCTCACCAATAAAGGAAAAGCTCTCGAGACCCCCACTTTTCCTCCACTAAATGTGAATGCCATTATTCCTACTCCCACTGTAAATTTTTTCAAAGTGGAGGTTTCTCTAGCTTCTCTGAAGCTAAGAAATTGATGGAAAAGTTCAAAGCTATAGAACAATCCATCAAAAATATCAAAAGACATGATAGATGTCGATTCACTTGCTTTCTTTCCAAACGCTCGAGTTCCACACAAGTTTAAAATGCCCATATGTGAACCCTCATTTCAACACCTCCAAAATTAATTCTAAATTCACCAATACTGACCAAGATATTTTTTGACGTAATAAGATGTCATTTCTTATCCTGATCACCAAACAGTATTTTTTCAAAACTTCCCGGATTCTCTCCTAAACTGACCATCTAAATATTTTAAAATTAAGTATGAACCTATTGATACCGACCGAGTAATTTTTTGAGCTCTAGAACTTCTGAAAACTGATCCAGAAGTCCAAAAATTTGACTGAGCAAAAGAAAGAAAATTTCAGTCGGTGCGCATACCAAGGCGCTGGTGGCGCCAACACGGGCCTGGGCGGTGCCGTCGCCCCCGCTGATGGCACGCCGCCTAATAGGCTGACGGCGCTGCCCATATTGGCATTGGTGCCGCCGGCTTCCTGGCGGTGTGGGCCCCACAGCCCACGGCTACACTTCCCAAAATACCCCCTAAGCCTTTTTCTAGCCCTTTTTAGCCTTACCCCTCATGGTCTTTTCACATTTTTATTACTTAAACTACCGTTAAGCCCATTTGCCTATAAATAGGCTCCCCCATTTCCTCATTTCCACACACCAAGGTTGATATTGATAGTTATCTATCAATCTTCTTTCTTCTTCTCCCTCCATCCACTCTCTAATTAATTAATCAATCATTTTAATTAATTAATTTTTTCACTCAAGCCAAGTTAATTAATCCTTTTAATTAAACTAAAAAAAAATCTTTTTTACTTATAAGAAAATTAATTAATTAATCTTTTTAATTAATTAATTACCTTTTTTTAATTAAATCAAAAATCTCTTTTTTTTTAGCTCATCCCCTATTTTAATTAATTAATTAATCATTTTAATTAATTAATTACTCTTTTTTTAAATTAAATCAAAAATGTCTTTTTCAACTCAACCACTATTTTAATTAATTAATTAATCATTTTAATTAATTAATTTACTCATTCATCATTTTCTTTGATCATTAATCAACTCATTTTGTCCAGTCCAATAAAACGGAATTTCGGTTTGGCAAAACACTTTTTCCATCTCATCCATCAAAATCTAAGGTATTTTAATCAAACTCATTCTCCAAACCCAAAAAATCATTTTTATTAATTTGTAAACCTCTCCACTTAATCGTGGAGCAAACTACATGCGTTTTGATTCCTATGCAAATGGGGTATGTAGGCATGTTTGAAATTTAAGTCCAAATTTCAAATCCAATTTTCTTTTAAATTGAGCTTATTTTCCTTTTTTTTTTTAAATTAATTACCTTTTTTACAATATTTGTAAGGGAATTTGTGGTCTTCCTAGAATCCCATAAGGGCTAGAGAAGACATCCCATTTTTTTTTTTTTTTTTTATCAATGTGATTATCCTAATCAAAGAGTAATCATGTGGTTCCCCCAAATCTCTAAAGATTAGAGGGAACACTCTCCTTTATTTGTAAATGTTTATTGTTTCGTTAATTTTTATGCATCCATCTTATGCCATATTCATACATTTGATTTGCGATTATTAATGTCATTCATAAAATCAATTTTCAAGTCAAATTAAACTTAAGAGCCAAATTTAGATTATTTAAAACCAAAAACCTAGTCTTCGAATTCAACCTGATTCGAAGGCTAGTGATTTTTATCCTTGGGTAAATTAATTTAAAAATTAATGAATTGGAGTCAATTTGGGTTTTTTCTTAATATTTTCCTAACTAAATAAAATTAAGGTGGCGACTCCTAAAAATCATTTTTCAAAATCAACCAAATCCGAACCTGAGGGTTCCATCGTGAGTCTAAACCCAAATGAGTATCCCGATTCCCTCTAGTGGACCGAGTTGGTGCTCGGGCGAGGCCTCATAGCTGGCGACTTCACTGGGGACTGGCTGCCACCTTTTTTTCAATAAAAAGGAAAATAAGAGGATTACTATTTAGTTAAGGAAAAATTTTTCTAAAATAATCTCTATTTGGTTCATTAAGTATAATTTGACTTTCACGCATCACTTTGCATAATAAAGGCACCTTGCCTAACCTTAGCTTTAGGAAACTTTTGGATGGTGAGTAGCATTAGCTCGACAACTCTCTTTGAGTATGTTGGGAGATAGCAAAAGTATTCCACCCCGCGATGAATCCCCGATCATTTCGGTGGTGTAACAAGCAATTAGTACTGTTTGACCCACGCGAGGCTCCTTGCCTCATATGTGGTTAGGTGTATCAATGCTCTAGTGGGACGGGGACCCTTAAATCAAACCACCCTTCACCCTTATGCATATAGTCGCCTTAGCCTTTGACCTTAGGTTTCATGTACCATAATAATCGACACTCTCGCATGTTCATGAAACTTTTTTCAGCATGCATCACGATATAATCATGCACGCATAACATGAGAAAGTCGACAAGATCAACCCTCAAAAATTCAAAACCGGTGGTTCGTTACCCCAAAAGCACCTCACACACTCACCCTGTCAATATGTAAACTCGGCAACCAACCTTGTGAAGGGAATTCTTTTCCCAATGCAGCAATGCATTTATGCCCTTTTTCTTTTATAAATTTTGTTGTCTTACTCGGTTTTCTGTTTTATGTTTCAAGGTACTAATGGTGGGCCTTTTGACTAAGACGCGATGGGCGCCTTTTTTACTAATCTCCTCAAGAAGCAAGAAGAAACTTTTTAAAATACACTCACCACTGCCTTCAAAACCCAAATCGACACCTTTACCAATGCCCTCAACGCCTAGTCTGCCACTTTCACTAATGTTCTCAATTCCCAGCGTCAATCAATCATTAACGAAGTAAGGGAAATGACTAATGCTCCTATCGTTCCTCCTCCTACTCAACATACCTCCACCCAAGCTGGGACCAGCCATGCCCCCACTTTCACTACTCCTATTATCGATCTCACCGATAAGGGGAAAGCTCTTCCGCCCAAGTTCAAGATGTGTGTAATGGACAAGTTTAATGGCACCACTTACCCTAAGAACCACCTCAAAATGTACATGGGCTCCATGAGACCCTTTGGTGTGGATGATGAGCTCCTTACTCAATTATTCCAGTAGTCATTGACCAAAACTGTCGTTAAGTGGTTACTAGATCTGGACAAAAATCATAACAAAACTTGGGATGATATCTGCAATGCTTTCGTCAAGAAATACCTTACAATATTGAGGTAGATGTCACTCAATGAGACCTAGAAACCACTAAACAAAGCCAAAGAGAATCCTTCACTGTATTCCTTACAAGGTGGAGGGCAAAGGCAGCATAAATGGTGAACCGCCCCTCTGAGGAAGAACAAATTGACATCATTATGAAAAATCTCCTCCCACAATACCAAGTTCACTTGCAAACCTAATATCTCTCAGACTTTAAAGCTCTCATTGTGACAGCCTCTAAAATCAAGGATTTGATTCCGACTAGCCAAATCAAGGATGAGTCCTCAAGTTCAAGATACCGCAAGAACACCAATTTCACCTCTAACACCACGCATTCTGTACCTCAAAAAAGAGGAGAAATTAATCTTGTTTCTTACCATCAACCCATGAGATTAGAAAGAAGGAGCTTTTCTGAATTGGGAATGCCTCTAAGCACTGTCTATAAAAAAGCTCTGGAAGCCCACCTCGTCAAACCCTTAGAGCCAACACCACCCCCAAATCCTTTGCCCAAGAACTATAATGCCAATGAATGATTTGATTATCACCAAGGGCCCGAGCATAAAATAGATGCTTGCAAGGCTCTGAGGCATCAAATCTAGGACCTAATAGACATTGGGGATATCATTACTCTAAGAGCTAAACCCAACATCACCACTAATCCTTTGCCTAACCACCAGGCAAATGTCAACCTTATTTCTTCTGATGAACCGGGAATTGATCCTCTCTCCTCATCTACCCCATTTCGGGTTATTGTTGTGCACTTGATCTAAATGACTTTGTCACCAAAGTCGATGCAATTACTCAAAGTGGAAGAGTCCTTCCACCACCACCACAACCCATAGATTCAAACCCGATAGGTCATGGAATCTCTCCTCCAGCTGAAAAATTAAAACCCATAACGAACCAGAGGAGGATCCCATTCTCAAGCAATTGAAGAAAACCCAAGCAAACATATCGATATAGAGCCTCATCCAGTCTTCTTACCCTCATCGCCAAGCTTTTTGCAAGGCTTTGAATCAATGTTAGGCTCCAATCGACATCTCACCAGAAACCCTCGTGGCCTCTTTAACCAACACTGCTAAGTCCATGACCATTTCTTTCAGTGATCATGATATCCCTCATAGAGATGAAAGCCACAACTATGCTCTTTACATCACAGTGATGACCCAAGACAAAACCATGCCTATGGTATTAGTAGATAATGGGTCTATCCTAAACATATGTCTACTAAATGTGGCCAGTTGCTTAGGATTAGAGGCTTCAAATTTTATTCCATCGGACCAAGTGGTAGGAGCATATGACAATACTAAGAGGAAAGTTTTGGGAGTGGAAAACCTTGACGTCACAGTTGGACCAGTGACGATGCCAATCCCATTTCAGGTGATTGATGTCTCGGCCTGTTTCAACCTCCTACTTGGTATACCATGGATCCACCAAGAGAAAGCTGTTCCTTCCTCCTTACACCAGAAGTTGAAATTT
This sequence comes from Reutealis trisperma, assembly GCA_947687605.1. NCBI lineage: Eukaryota > Viridiplantae > Streptophyta > Magnoliopsida > Malpighiales > Euphorbiaceae > Reutealis > Reutealis trisperma. The sequence continues at coordinate 79,834 of CANTUT010000499.1, forward strand.
CCCCATAGTATAAATATCATTACTGTCCAAGCTGATGTACATGAGAAGAATGACATTCCAAAATCTGTGCCAATCCTAGAAATCAAGCCCAAACCATCTGCCATTCCTTTATCTGGCTTCTCATTTGATACCATCCAGTTCATTCAAGGGGAAGGTAAAGAGTTTATTCTTTTCGACTTTTATCCATATAGTAATGTGGCAATAGCTAATATGATGAAGAAAATGGATTATTTTCTGGGTTTGGGACTTGGAAGAAACCAACAGGGGATCACCCAATTTCCCAAGTATCCCACTATCAGTCCTCCTTTCGGTCTTGGCTATATGCCCAAACCTGAAGACATTGCAGAATTGGAGGAAAAAGCCAAGCTGAGAGTTGAGGCCAAAAGGCAAGGTGAGACTTTTGATTGGCCTATGTGCCCCTATTTCAAAACTCTTAATGGATATTTTATAAAGAAGGAGAAGATTTTCCCTACTGTGGCTTTCCTGAACCATGGTTCTGTCCCATTTCTAAGAAACTAATCCTTAGTTTTGAAACTTTCTTTGATATCAAGCTCAACCTAGAGGAGTGTGAGCCTATCTACTAATTGGATGAGGATTGGGAAACAAGCATGGAGCCCTCTCTTTTCGAGACCATCCACATGATCACCTACCACTAAGAACTTGACCCCATCAAGCTCATCCAACCATCCCTAGCACCGCTAAATAACTGGTATTTCTAGAAGAGCACCGGTCCTATTATGTCCTCATCCAAGTCTTCCAAGTCTGAGTCTGAGTCTGAGTCCCTTGAGTCTGAATGTGAGTCTATGGAGACTTTTCAGTCCTTTTTGTCTAATTTTGTAACCCATCTCCTGAGCTTGTCCTTTCAAAATGATGTAACCCATGATGATGGGACCTTTGTTTTCAATAAAATGAACAAGTTTTCTGCTTACTTTCCTGACTATCTATGCTCTACTTCATCTGACTCATCATTAAATGAGAAATCTGAAAAATAAAATAAAAAAGAAATAAAAAATGAAAAAGGCAAAAATCAATCAATTATGGCACAGAGGAGAATCCAAAAATTACATACATTGCATCTGCATATTCTAACACAGAGGCATTAGCCGAAAATGTTCGTGAATTCATGGACTATTTTGCATGGGAACCTAAGGACATAGTAGGGGTAGATCCAAGCATAGCAGTTCATAAGATCCCAACTTACGAGCACATGAAGCCTGTAAAGCAGAAGTTAAAGAGAATAAAGACAGAATGGTCTCTGAAGATCAAAGAGGAGGTTGCCAAGTTGCTAGATAATGGGTTTATCGAACCCATCATTTACCCCTCATGGTCGGCCAACATAGTGCCTGTCCCTAAAAAGAATGGAAAGATCCAAATGTGTGTTGATTATAGGGATCTCAACAAAGCTTGCCTAAAGGATGATTTGCCTTTGCCTCATATTGATTTACTTGTGGACCGCATGGCTGGTGCATCAGTGGTCTCCTTGACTGACCTCTATATGGGCTACAACTAGATCCAAGTCTATGCTCCAGATAAGGAAAAGACATCCTTCGTGACAAAATAGGGCACCTATTGCTATCGGGTAATGCCTTTTGGTTTGAAGAATGCAGAGGCAACTTATCAAAGAATGACCACTACTATATTCCATGACATGATGCACAAGGATGTCAAGGTATATGTGGATGACATGGTCATAAAATCTGAAACCCCTAAAGGCCATTTTAATGCTCTAGACCGATTTTTCGCTAGGCTCAGGTAGTATAATCTGAAGCTGAACCCAGCTAAGTGCCTCTTTAAGTGTATTTATAGGACACTTAGTCAGCCAAAGAGGTATAGAGGTGGATCCAGCAAAGTCATAGGCAATTATAGAAATCCCTCCCACTAAAACTGAAAAGGAGATTAGAGGTTTTCTGGGTCGCCTACAGTATGTTAGTCGCTTTGTTGCATAACTAGCAGATACTTGTGGGCCAATCTTCAAACTATTAAGGAAAGGAGCCTCTAAACATGGAAAAAAGAATGCCAAAAAGCCTTTGACAAGATCAAGGACTACCTCCTGAACCCACCAACACTGTAACCCCCAAGGCCCGGTCAACCATTGTTGCTTTACTTATTGGTAACTTCAGAAGCCATAGGTGCAATGCTTGCTCAGAATGCTCTAGATTCACACAGAGAGAACGCCATTTATTATCTGAGCAAATGCATGCTGGCTCATGAGCTTAAGTACAATCAGATTGAGCAATTATGCTTAGCCTTAGTCTGGGTATGTCACAAACTCCAGCACTACCTATGCTCATACATAACCTATGTGCTAACTGACAAGAGCCCTTTGAAATTCCTTATAGAGAGGCCAGTTCTTAATAGCAAAATGGCATGATAGATGGCAGTTCTCGCAGTATTTGACCTAAAGTATGTCCCAAGAAAAGCAGTTAAAGGAAGCATAATCGCTGACCAACTGACTGCTGCCCTGGTGGGGGAAGAAATATTAGAGCCTGAGTTCCCAGATGAGGATATCTTAATCATAGATCCTGAGGAGTGGAAGTTATTCTTCGACAGCGCCTCTAATAGTAAAGGTTATGGAGCTGGCGTAATTCTAGTTACCCTTAAAGGATATTATTTACCTATGGTGATTAAGCTAGCATTCGAGGTGACCAACAATGAATCAGAATATGAGGCATGTATAGCTAGTCTAGAGGTAGCCATTAACATGAGGATAGACTATTTGGAGGTCTATGGCGATTCTAATCTCATTGTTTCCTAAATCCTAGGTAAGTGAAAAATTAGAGAAGAGCGTTTGGTTCCTTACCATCAATGCTTGAATGACTTGGCAGAGAATTTTCATGAACTCTCCTTTCACTACCTGCCAAGGGTAAAGAATTAGTTTGCTGATGCTCTGGCCACCTTGGCCTCAATGATCGATATGAGCGATAATAAGATACACAGGCCTGTTGTTATCAAAGTAAAATGGCAACATGGATATTATACCATATGCATGAATCTCTAAATGGCTGATGCTAAACCCTGGTTTTAGGACATCCTCAATTACATCCAGAATGGTAAGTATCCAGAAAGAGCCTCAAAAGCAAACTAGAGAACCCTAAGGCAACTGTCTGCTGGTTTTATACCTAATGGAGGTGTGCTATATAAAAGAGCCTGGGATAACATCCACTTGCGATGCGTGACCGAAGAAGAAGCCCAACAAATTATGGAATAGGTCCATGGCAGAGAGGAAGGCCCACACGTGAATGGTGTAGCCTTGGCATGAAAGCTAGCAAACCTGGGCTGCTTTTGGTTGACCATGAATTAGGACTATGCAAAGTATGTGCAGAGATGTCACAAATGTCAGATCTTTGCCAAACTCCAACATCGGCCCCCTGTTCCTCTAAATCCAATAGCAACACCATAGCCTTTTGCTATTTGGGGCATAAATATCATTGGGAGGATTTCCCCAAAGTCCTCTAGTGGGCATGAGTACATTCTAGTGGCCGTAGACTACTTTACAAAATGGATTGAAGCGGCGCCATATCAGGTCCTAAATGCAAAGAAGGTGGCACACTTCATCCAAACCAATATCTTTTATTAGTTTGGAACCCCCTTCAAAATAATCACAGACAATGGCTCTCACTTTCAAAAGGAGGTAGTCTGCTTACTCCTAACAAAGAAGATTCAGCATCACCACTCCTCTCGCTATCGGCCACAAACCAACAACGCAGTTGAGGCTGCCAACAAGACCATAAAGATTATTTTGCAGAAGGTTATCGAAAAGTATAGAGACTGGCATGAGCGACTACCTGCTGCCTTGTGAGGATACAAAACTACCGTTCGTGCTCTGACAAGGGCAACCTTATATGCCTTGGTTTATGGAATGGAGGTTGCTCTTTCCATTAAGATGCAGATCCAATCTGCTAGGGTAATGAGGGAAAGCCAATTGAGTGAAGCAGACTGGATCAAAGGATATCATAAACAACTGAATGCCATCGATGAGAAAAAGATGGATGCCTTGTTCAGGATTCAAGGCTACCAACAGAGACTAGCCCGGCACTTCAACAAGAAGGTAAAAGACAGGGGCCTAGAGGAAGGAAATTTAGCTTTGAAGGAGATTAGGGCCCCAGTTCATGACCCAAGGGAAAAGTTTAGGCTGAACTAGGCTGGCCCATATGTACTAAAGAAGATTTTATCTGGCGGAGGTGCCATTCATGCGATGTGGACAGAAATGAGTTCTCTAATCCCTGCAATTTGGATCAGCTAAAAAGATACTTTGCTGAATCTATATCATTTCTATCTATTTTCCTATTCAAAGCAATGTAATCAGAACTACGTGGACCTTATTCTCCCTAAAAGAAATAATCAATGGAAAAGTGATATAAGGGATACGTAGGCAGTTCGACTCGGGTGCAGTCCAAAGCATAATATAAAAATATTCTATTTGCATCACCATCTCATCCCCTCTATGCTAAATGCAACATTTGGTACTTTTGTCTGAAAAAATAAAAATAATAATAAATAATAAATAAAAGAAAATGCTCGCTAAGTTGAAAACCAGCGAGGGCAACTTAGGCAAAAATTAGAGCAAAAATAAAGGTATCTCATATAATGATGATCATATTTTACAAAAGCATACAAACCATCATCACAAAAAGGACAGCCTCTATCTATATCTACAGCTTATCCTGTGGTCATATCAGCTTACAGGAGTGTACAAAAAAGAAACCTGTAGCTCGTGTCAGAACAACCACCAAAAAAAATAGGCAGACAACTGCCTCTACCTAGTCAATCCTCCTCCTCCTCCTCTTAAGATGAACGTCTCCCTCAGAATCAGATCACGCCACTATCGCCTTAATCATCATTCCTCTGATCCTGGTCTCTGAGTCCTCCTCTATAGCGTTAATAGTTGGAGCACTCATAACACTTGAAACTCTCAGTGACCGCTCTGACCGGTCTACCCTATGTCTCAGTAACTCCAGAACTGCTCCCTGAAGTCATATCTGAGACTCTCCTCTGAGGGCCCTGACCTCCTGAGCTACTAGCTACAATCCTCCCTTGTGTTGAAGTTAGAGTCCTTCTCTGTACTCTAGTAATAGCAATCCTCCTCTGTGCGCTCACTACTATGGTCCTCCTCTGTGCGACCAAGGTAGTGTCACCCTGGTGTCTAACTGCAGTGACAGTCCTTTGAGTCACCTCTACTATAGTCTGAGTCACCACTGCAACTTGTAGGGTCAATCTCCCTGTGGAACCTCCAGCCTCCCTCTTAGGTCGAGTCACCTCCCCTATCTTGGCAGCAATCCCCTGGTCGCTAGTACCTCTAGCAACTGCCTCCTCTATCTCGTCGCTCTCAGTCTCCTTGAGTAGTGCAGCCCAGTGCTCTCTCTCGACCGGCCAGACAATCTTAATCAACCAACTGTGGTACTTCTCAATAGTATACAAACTAATCTCTGGCCTCACTGTATGAAAGCTCCTTATCCACCCCCCCCTCTGATGGCCCTGGCAATGGGGGCTGCAATCCTCGCAGATTCTAAGAAGGGCACAACTGGAAGGACATCCTAGGTTTGACCCATCTGCTTCAAGACTCTCGTACCCTGATAAAATGATGTCCATGCCAAGCCAAGCAGATAAACCACCTGGTACCCATGGCTCATCATCATGAAGGATCTAATCTCATACCATTGGCAATGCTAGAGTATGTCTTTTAGGGCAAGCTCTAGAAGCCATCCTATCCACTCTCTGACTGATCCCCACCTCAACAAGATTGGCAACATTTGATATTGAATAGCTGTATATGGACTCCTTGTAGGAGTAGCAACCACCCTCAAGTGGTCTATCAACCACACCTATAAAATAAACCAAGATGAGATTCATATACACACAAAATATCCACTCCTGAAAGGATAGACGCCGATAAACTTCTTTCTCTCACCTAAAGCATTACTGGAGGTATAATCCATCTCTCCAGTCCCCGAACATAGCAGTCAACGCTTAATAGTGTCTCCACCAATACGGCCCCAATAATAGAGCGACTTTGCTCCATTTGTAGTACTAAATCCACCACTCTGGCATCTCCCCAACCAACAGGCCTGGGAAACAGGTATCCGGCAGTCAAGCAAAAGACCAAAGCTCGCATCCTGTGCTTTTGAACCCTTATGTCACCCTAGTCGCCGGGATCATGAAATCCTCAATAACAGCAGTCAGGTTTACCTACCCCTCTACCACCATCAGACTGGCAATGTCTGCTGGCAAAGCTAAAAACTCTTGGAAAACTCTATAGTGCCCAACTCTAAACTCGGGCACTACTAGGACCGCCTCCGGATCACTGCCAAGTATGGCACAAAACTCCTCAAATGTGGGACATAGCTCCTCCATACCCACACCAAATCGAAAGACTCAGGCCACTAGATCCCAAAATCAAGAACACGCTCTCAAAAAATATTAGTCCACCCAAACCACTCTCAATGCCACCATAGTCAAAATCCTGTACCTTTCCAAGTTTATCCTATCTACTTTGTCGAGTTTTCTTATCCATATGTGCATGTAATGACTGAAATACACTCCATGTGAAAAAGAAAGAAAAAAGATGATAAAAAAATCAAGCAAAGGAAGAGAGAGTCGACAAACGGGCAGAATTTCAGCTCTCAAATGAAAAATGGATGAATTTGCCTCAAAGGTTCTGCCTTTATATAAGCCCCTAGATGTCACATCAAGTCAGAAAAGGTCAAAAAGCTGCTCAGCCAATGGATCTGCAGCATAACAGGTTGGCGGTGCCACCCATGACTCGGCAGCACGCTGCCAGACACTTGACCTGTGTTGCCTAGGCCAGAAGCAGCATCGCCGTCAATTTTAGCGGCTCGTCACTACTCTAACCTATTATGTCAATGCTCGAAATTCCACAGTCTGGTTCTTTGATCTTCAAGAAGTAAAAATTGAATCATTTTCTTCCCTCATTGGGATAGAAAAGTGCAATAAAGTTTTCAGAACGTCTCTCAGCTGAGAATCATTCAGAGCGATGAGGAAAATGGGGCCGTAAATCAGCATAAATCAATCATAGGGACATGCATTTAAGTGTAAACTTGCATCCACAGCATACATTCATCATCGTCATTTGAAAGCATGCATTCATAAGATAGGCATGTAAGGAGAAATAAAAAGCATTAGATAAGTCAAGTCATGCATACATGACATATGTAAAGTATAGAAATACATGCATAATCATAAATAAGTATGGTACAACCATCTGAAAGAAAAGGCAAAATAAAGGTCAGCACAGGCCTCCATATTAGCAGCCTCATCAATGATGCCAGTCTCCTCTCCTCCGCCTCCAATGGGTATCCTCATCACCCTGCCCCCTGGATTCTAACATATCGACATGGGAAAGTAAGCCGCCCATGGCTAGCTCCATCCACCGAGACATCTGATAGGTATTCTGCGCGAACTCCCAAGGGATCTGCATAAAAGAGTCAGATATTTTGAATCTTTTCAAGAAAGGGGTACAAACATAATGAAAGCCCTACCACAGATCCTTTCCATACGTAGGGGAGTTAAGAGAACAGAAACATACCTTGATGCCGACAAGAACATCCTATACTCCAGGGCAAACAATGTCAGGTACCATTCATATTTTTGTAGTACTGTCTGCCGCGTAATAAGGGATCTTATCAGAGATGTGGTACTCTGTGGCCCAGGGCATTGGGTCTGAACTTTGGCTAGGGCCTGCACCATGACCTATTCCTTGAGCATAGCCCCAAGAAGTACTAGCACTAGGAGCCTCAAAAATAGCTGGAGGGATGCTCCCTCTCCTAGTGCCGGGAGTAATGGAAGAGTGCCCACGTGGCGTGACCTTGCGCATCAGAAACTGCTGGCAGAAATTGGTATGGGGAGCATTGAGAAGCTGAAAGCGGTATGCCTCCCTGCCAAACAAGAGATCAGGGGTAGCTCGGACATCTAAACAGAAACGTATGTCCACTGCAGAGGGATGGGCACGCGCTATGACCCCAATATCTAAAAATTCACCCTCTCGCCTAGGTAATACAGGCAAAAATAAAGGGATTGCAATAGCATCCTTTTGTAGGAAAGGCCCTCCATAAGGGCTACAAAAGGGGCGCGTGAGATGCTCTCTCTAAAAGGCCTTGCAATCTATTGCAAGCAACCAATAAGCATATCATAGAAAATAACAATAAAAGAGTTAAGAAAAAAAAAAAAGAAGAGGAATATCTCATTGTCTGTCAACTGGTCAAAGAAGGCTCTATACATCATGGCATCGTGCGGGCGAAGGAGATCTTGGTTCAGCTCTACCCATCTTCTCCCCGTTGGAAAGTCTTCCACTCGCTGCTCAATCAGTTGGGGAGAGGTGAACAGGAAGTACTCGTAGGCCCATATCTACAACACAAAAGAGTCAGAAACAAAGAAAAATGGCATTGTGTGAACAAAAGATATAGTTTGATAAGCATGATGCATACACCCAAATTGGCGCTGTCCCACCAACGGACAATACGCGCCCGCAAGATAGGTCTACTATGTCCTGGTACATGGCACTCAAGATGGTGCCGCCCCAGTCATACTCAGCCCACCTATCTATCTGGACCAGGCACTTCAGGATATTCAAATCCACCATATCCTTCAGGTTGTGAGTAAAAGTGCAGCCTATGATGATCAGAAGACACAGGCAAGCAAGAGCCTCTTCAAAAACAAGGTCACCAAATGATAGCCCCTCTAACTTTTGGTGGAGGAGTGTGCGCCTGACAGTGGTGCTCTCCAGGGAGGGGTGAAACCAATCAAATCAAAAAGCTCTCTTTTAGTGTACTCCTGTCGCCAATCGTTGCACATGTCAAGGGGATGAGACCCGAAGCGAATCCCCGTCATTATGTAAAGGTTAAAAGGAGTACAAGTCATCTCCCTACAAGGCAGGTGAAAAGTATTGGTGGTGTCCCACCATCTCCCGGCCAAGGCCTTTATCAGATTCTTGTTAACGCAGTCGGGTATCCTCAACTCTAGAAAATTAAGGAAGCCTGTCGGCTCTAGAAGGTTCCTGACGGCACCACCGGTGGCAAGACACTTTATCACCATATCCAAATTGCGTCGTCCACCCCTATTCCGAATAATCTTTGTTTGCAATGAATCCAAAAAAAAGGCGCATGATGTTAGATAAAAAAAAAAAAAAAACACTAACCGCTATGCTCCCATCATATAAAATATGGTCCTGAGGATCTTGGAGCAAAAGTGATGGGTCGGAGTTCTCCGTCGGCGCCTTGTAAAGTCGATACCGAAGTCCGCCAGTGGAAGGTATAGTAGTGCGTCCAGATGAGGAAGCCATTGCTGCAAAGTACTAGACCTGAAAAGTAAGAAAAAATTCATTATTATTACTACTACTAAGAAAAATACACACACACACACACACATATATATATAAAGAATTTTATTATTATTACTGCTATTATTATTATTATTATTTAAAGAAAATTTATTATTATTACTAATATTATCTTAAAAAAAAAAGAATTTTATTTTTATTACTACTATTATTATTAAAAAGAAAAAAAAAGAATAATTTAGAAAAAAAAAAAAAAGAAGAGATAAAGAAAAAAGAAGAAGAGAAATAAAAAAAGAAAGAGAGAAGTTGCTCACGTTTTGAGCAAAGAGTAAGAATGAGAATGGTGTTGTAGCAAATGAAAGTATGGAGCTATTTATAGAATTCTAGGTCATATAAGACGAAATAGTGCATAGTAAAAGATGCCCTATAATTTTTTAATCGCATAAAAATAAATTTTCAGCCAGCATTAATTCAGAATCAGAATTCGAAAGTTTTTATGTGTTCATGAGATTTTTATGTACCTATAGTCACTCCATTCTCCTATTTTCAGATAGAAAATGTAGCTTTGACATAAAAAAAAAAAAAGAAAATTATGAATCTGAAAATTCACCAGTATTGCAAAACTGGTCAAATCAAGTCTCAAAATTCTTGAAAATTATCTCATTGTAATCAGAATCATTTTCCAAACTCAAATATGTCAATGGCTCAAGTTTACTCTCATTAAAACTGTCCCACCAATGGACAACTTTGATGAGAGGGCAGCTGTGAACTCTCATTTCAACACCTCCAAAATGAATTCTAAATTCACTAATACTGACTAAGATATTTTTTGATGTAATCGGACGTCTTTTCTTATCCTGATCAGACCTTTTGCATTAGACAACATTTTTTTTAAAACTGACCGGATTCTCTTCTAAACTGACTAACTAAATATTCTAAAATTAATTCTAAACCTATCGATACTGACCGAATAATTTTCTGAGCTCTAAAACTCCCGAAAACTGATCCGAAAGTACAAAAATCTGACCGAGCAAAAGATGAAAAATTTCAGCCAACACGCATACCAAGGTGCCGGCGGCGCTAACACCGACTTGGGCGGCAGCGTTGCCCCCACCGGCGGCGTGCCGCCCAGCAGGCGGACGGCACCACCGACTTCTTAGTGGCATTGGCCCCGCAGCCCACGCCTGCACTTTCCAAAATACCCCCTAAGTCTTTTTCTAGCCCTTTTTAGCCTTACCCCTCATGGTTTCTTCACATTTTCATTACCTAAACTACCCTTAACCCCATTTGCCTATAAATAGACTCCCCCCTTTCCTCATTTCCATACAACAAGGTTGATAGTGATAGTTATCTATCAACCTTTTTTCTTCTTCTCCCTCCATCTACTCTCCAATTAATTAATTAATCATTTTAATTAATTAATTTTCTCACCCAAGCCAAGTTAATTAATCCTTTTAATTAAACTAAAAAAATCTTTTTTATTTACAAGCTAATTAATTAATTAATCTTTTTAATTAATTAATTACCTTTTTTTAATTAAATCAAAAATCTCTTTTTCAACTCAACCACTATTTTAATTAATTAATTAATCATTTTAATTAATTAATTTACTCATCCATCATTTTCTTTGATCATTAATTAACTCATTTTGTCCGGTATGATAAAACGAAACTTCGGTATGGCAAAACACTTTTTTCATCTCATCCATCAAAATCCAAGGTATTTTAATCAAACTCGTTCTCCAAACCCAAAAAATCATTTTTATCAATTTGTAAGCCATTACACTTAATCGTGGAGCGAACTACGTGAGTTTTGATCCTATTCAAATGGGGCATGTAGGCATGTTTGGAATTTAAGTCCAAATTTCAAATCCAATTTTCTTTTAAATTAAGCTTATTTTCCTTTTTTTTTTAAATTAATTACCTTTTTTACAATATTTATAAGGGAATTTATGGTCTTCCTAGAATCCCATAAGGGCTAGAGAAGGCATCCCTTTTTTTTTATCACTGTGATTATCTTAATTAAAGAGTGATCATGTGGTTCCCCCAAATCTCTAAAGATTGGAGGGAACACTCTCCTTTATTTGTAAATATTTATTGTTTCGTTAATTTTCATGCATCTATCTTATGCCATATTCATATATTTTATTTGCAATTATTAATGTCATTCATGAAATCAATTTTCAAGTCAAATTAAACTTAAGAGCCAAATTTAGATTATTTAAAACTAAAAACTTAGTCCCCAAACTCAACCTTGTTCGAAGGCTAGTGGTTTTTATTCTTGGGTAAATTAATTTAAAAATTAATGAATTCGAGTCTATTTGGATTTTTTCCTTAATATTTTCCCAACTAAATAAAATTAAGATGGCGACTCCTAAAAATCATTTCCATCATGAATCTAAACCCGAATGAGCATCCTGGCTCCCTCTAGTGAACCGAGCCAGTGCTCAGGTGAGGCCTTACACCATAATGGACAAATTTAATGGCACCATTTGCCCAAAGACTTACCTCAAGTTGTATATGGGTGCAATAAGACCATTTAATGTGGATGACGAGCTCCTTGCCCATTTATTCCAACAACCTTTAACTGGAGCTATCGTTAAGTGGCTCTTAGAACTTAACCTAAACCATAAGAAAACATGGGATGACGTCTGCAATGCTTTTATGAAGCAATACCACTATACTATTAAAGTAGATGTTACCTATCAAGATTTAGAGACCACTAAGCAAGGTCAAAGAGAGTCCTTCACTAGTTCCTTAAAGATGAAGGGTGGAAGCAGCCCAAATGCTAAACCGTCTATTCGAGGAAGAGCAAATCGACATTATAGTGAAAAATCTCATCTCTCAATACCAAACTCACTTGTAAACCTAATATCTCCCATACTTCAAGGCCCTCATTGCCACAGCTTTTAAAATCGAGAATTTAATTCAATATGATCAAATCAAGGATGAATCCTCAAGTTCCAGATACTACAAGAACACTAATTTTACCTCTAATACCACTTACTCTACTCAAAAGGGAGGAGAAATCAATATTGCTTCCCACTAACCTATGAGATTGGAAAGAAGAAATTTCTCTAAGTTAGGAGCCTTTGAGCACTGTCTACAAAAAGGCCTTAGAAGCCCATCTTATTAAGCCCTTAGAGCCAAGAGCACCTCTTATTCCTCTGCCAAAGAACTATAATGCTAATGAGCAATGTGACTATCACCAAAGACTTAGGCATAAAATCGATGCTTGTAAAGCTCTAAGGCATTGAAATAGTGGAGATATCATTGCTTTAAGAGCTAAGCCCAACATCACCATAAATCCTCTACCTAACCACTAAGCAAATGTCAACTTTGTCTCTTCTGATGAACTAATATTTGATCCTCTCTCTCATTTGCCCTACTTCAGAATATTGTTGCGTACTGGATCTGAATAACTTTGTCATTAAGGTCGATGCAATCATCCAAAGTGGGAGAGTTCTTTAGCCACCACTATAACCTACCTTACTCAAAGATTCAGACCAAATGAATCATGTCATTCCTCCTCTAGTTGAGAAGCTGAAACCTTATAGTGAACCTCAGGAGGATCCCATTCTTAAATAATTGAAGAAAACCCAAGCAAACATATCAGTATAGAGCCTCATCCAATCCTCTTACCCTTATCGTTAAGCTCTTTGCAAGGCTTTGAATCAATGTGAAACTCCTATTGACATCTCACCTAAGACCCTTGTAGCATCTTTGATCAATACTTTTAAATCCTTAACCATCTCTTTCAATTATCATGACATCCCTCATGGAGAGGAAAGTTATAACCATGCTCTTTACATCATAGTAATGACCTGAGGCAAAACTGTGCCTATAGTGTTAGTGGATAATGGATCTACACTAAACATATGCCCATTGAAAATGGCCAGCTGCATAACATTAGAGGCTTCAAATTTCATCCCATCAAACCAAGTGGTGAGAGCATATGACAACACCAAAAGGGAAGTCTTGGGTGTGGCAAATCTTGATGTCATAGTTAGACCAGTGACAATGCTAATCCCATTTCAAGTAATTGATGTCCAGGCCTACTTTAATCTCTAATTTATAGACCGTGGATCCACCAAGTGAAAGCAGTCCCTTCCTCCTTACATCGAAAGTTGAAATTTTCCCATGATATAAATATCATAACCATCTGAGCTGATGTACATAGAAAGAGTGACATTTTAAGCTCCATGCCGATTTTGGAAATCAAGCCTGAGCCCTCTGCCATACCGTTGTCTAGCTTCTCATTTATACTATTGTGAACTCTTAATTTTAAACCATCATCATCCAACTGCACCTTGGCACTGGCTAAGTTTAACTCATTATGCGGAGCCGTTATCGTGATCTCGCTAGCCAATTAGAGGGCGAGGGTTCGAGGGCAATAGCCCCAAAAGAAAATTTTTTAGCCTTCAATTTCATTGCTACTAGACATCTAAATTTTTTAATCCCCAAATCAACCAATCTCTAAAAAAAAAAAAAAGTAGGGCCGCAAAAGCCCGGTATGGATCTGCGTCAGACTAGCACAACACGGAGCTACATTTTTTGTACTGTTTCCTGCACCAAAATGACCATTTTGCCCCTTTCAACCAAATTTTTATCCCCTTTTTAGCACTATCCTTTTTGTCTTTTTACTTTTCAATTTCTAAACTACCTTTATCCACTTTTCCTATAAATAGCCTTTTCTATTTCTCATTTTTTTTCACCCTTAAAATTAGAGTTGATAGCTATCCTCTAATTCCACTCTTCTTCTCCCTCCAACCACTCTCTAATTAACTAATTAATTTTTTTAATTAATTAATTATTTATCTTACCCTACGAAATTAATTAATCTTTTTAATTAACTAAAACTCTATTTTTAAAATTAAAATAATCACTTAATTAATTAATTAATCACTTTTCAAAATCAAATTAATCCTTGTTTTTATCCACCCCCATCCAAATTAATTAATTAATCATTTTAATTAATTAATCCATCCATTTCATCACATTAATTAGTAATTAATCATTTTAATTAATTAATTCCTCAATCAATCCAATCATCCAGTTTTGATAAAACTCTCCATTTGCCAAAAGTAAAAGTATCAGCCTTTTTCACTCTCAAAACACCCAAACCAAAATTATTCTAATCAACTCTTAAACTCCTCCACTTAATTATGGAATGAACTACGTCGGTTTTAATCTCTATTCAATGTGATGCATAAGCACATTTGGAATCTACATTCAAACCTCAAATCCAAATCACAATCAATCTCCTTTCCCTTTTTATTTTCCAATTGTAATTAGTTGGGGTGTGCACGGGACGCGGGAATCCCGAACCGAATTGATTATCAAAACCGAAAAATAACCATATATTAAAAATATTTGAATCCCTGAAAAAGACCTGAACTGTACCGAACTGAAACTAGTATTATGGTACGGGACCGGATATGGAAGCTACCCCATACTAGATAACCGAACCGAATCAATTTTGAATCAACATAAAATACCCAATCACCTAACTGATAATAATAATAATAATAATAATAATAATAATAATAATAATAATAATAATAATAATAATAATAATAATAATAATAATACAGGTGTGGCCATGTGGCCCTGTGGGGCATGTGGCAACCATGCATAAAGAGCTATAGATAGACATAGTAAAGTAAAAAAAATGTTAACCTAATCTTATTGAGCCGCCGCTAGAGAGAGAAAATCTCTCATTCTCTAGAGTCTGGTGTCTTCTATCGCAGGCCAGGAGAGAACTCTACTCTCTTCTCTCTTCTAATCTTCTCTTTTCTTTCTGAGTTTCTAGTAACCCAGGAACCCTGACCCGAAATTCCATCCTCAATCCGCAGTCAGAGAGAGAAATCCTCAGTCATTTGTCACTCTCAAGTCTGTTCCTTTCATTCTTCCTCTTTTATTCTCTCTTTGCTCAGCAGTCAACATTATAATCCTAATTTCCATTCCAAATACTATCATTAGATATTGAAATTTTCCTTCATAATCTCTCGTCTGCACATCTTCTATGTTGTATTTCATCTTACTCTTCTTCCCATTGTCGTAAATTCGTGAGAGTGCTCATCTAATAATCTGTCAAAAATACAAATCGAAGAAGAAAATAAGAAAATAAGCAAAAAAATCAGAAAATCAAAGAAAATAATAAAGAGATTTGAAGGACGAGAAGAAATTGAAGGAAGTTAAGAAAAATAAAGATCTACAAATAGATTTGAAGGCTAATTAAAGGTTAGTGTATTTACTTTGTGAACTTGTGTGATATAGTGATATATGTATGATATGTGTGGTTTCTGTGCATGCTTCTATGAATATTTGAAAGGGTTTAGATTTTAAAATTAGGGCTTTTAATTTTGGGGTTTTCAATTTCTCAAATTAGGGTTCAAATTTTATAATTACATTTTTAATTTTTCAATTGGGGGTTCTGTCAATTGATCAAAAAAATTAGGGTTTTTATGTCTTCAATTAGGGATTTACCATTTTGATTATAAATTAGGGTTTTCAATTCTTTAATTGAGGGTTTCTATAATTGTGACAAATTTAGAGTTTTCTATTCGTAAATTTAGGATTTCTGCAATTGATCTATTCGTAAATTTAGGGTTTCTGCAATTGATTAAAAAATTAGGGTTTTCTACACTTGAATTAGGAGTTTCTATAATTGATTAAAAAAATTAGGATTTTCTATTATTAAATTGGGGGCTTTTGTAATTGATTAAAAAATTAGGATTGTCTATTCTATAAATTAGGGGTTTCTATAATTGATTACAAAATTAGAATTTGTGTTTTTTAAAATTACGTATTATGGTTTAAATTTAATTTTTTAATATAAGTCAAATTTGACCGTTATAAATTAATAACAACTTTTCACTTTTCAACGGTAATATTTTCTATCAAAAATATAATGATAGTGCCAGGCTTACTGTTTGTGTATAACTAATAAACATCTCTATCTCTATAAATACTAAAGGAAGCATATTATATTTACAAACCAAAATATTACATAGCTTCTAAAATCCATATTTGAAATAGAAGCGAGTTCATCAAGGTCTAGGAGGTCAATTTCTAATAGGGTAGCCAGTTCAATTAATGGGAATACAATTAAGTTTAGAAATCAGTTCTACCATTATAGAAGAAAGGCTTTAGTTAAGATTTTTGAGTCTACATCCAATCCCAATAAAATATATTTCCATCGTGATAGTTGTGGTTTTTTTAAATTTTGAGAGCCAACAATAGATGATTTTGAAATTGTTAACATATATAGTAGTATGGGCAACAACAACACTGATATTTTGATTGGTATGATGATGAAGTTGCTCCAAGCACAAGACAAAAACTATCAAGGTCATAGGATTCCTTCATTTTGTTGTTTGTATATTATACTATTTCTCATTGTAATTGTGCTATTGTTGTTGAGTATTAAAGTATTTATGACTATGTAAGTGTGTAGTATTTTTTGTAATTACTTAACTATTTTATTTGGTTAATTGGCTTCTTGTATATCTATTATATTATTAGTGCTTATGTACTTAAACTTTCTATAATGAAATGTAATTGAACTAATGATATGAGTTATTTACTTTCAAATTTATGTCTATGATTTGTAATGTTTATGATTAATTTAATACTGATGTGATGTATAATATTAATATATATGGCTGTAATTAATAACTTAATATGTGTTGATAGGAAATGGTGAAGCAACAAAGAGGTAGGGGAGGTAATGGTACTGGCATAGGCAGCAGGGGTAGAGGGACTGCAGGAAAGTAAGTACAGGCTGCAATGCCAACTACAATAGCTTATTCAATTTCTTCTCCAGCTAACATTCCTACATCTGCATGTGAAGTAACTAGGTCTGTTAATGAAAATGAAATGTAAACAGAAGGTAATCTTCCTGAGTCTACAACTCATACATATAGTAATAAGAGGGCTAGATCAGGTGTGCGGTTACACATTGAGAAACTATATAGTGAGGGTAATGAAACTGGTAGGGCAGAATGTGTGTGGTGTGGGAGGGACTACCAAGGTAAAAGTGAGCAAGGAATCTCTGGTCTTTGGAAACACCTTAGGGAAACATGTAAAAAGTTTCCAGATAAGAAAGGGTTAGTTGAGGCACATAGAAGTGGCAAGGATAAAAGTCAGAGTACACTGACTTTTAACAAGGGGAATTCAAGGGAAAACAAACTGGCTTGCTGGAAATTTGACCAACAAGCTAGTGGGGATGCATTAGTTAGAATGATTATAAAAGATGAGTTGGCTTTTAAGTTTATTGAGAGGGAAGGGTTTAGAGAATTTCTGGATACAATCTATCCAAAATTTGTCATTCCATCTAGATATACCATTGCTAGGGACTGTTTTAAACTTTTTGTGAATGAAAAGAAAAAACTGAAATCATTCATTGCTAATAACTGCCAAAGGGTGTCTTTGACAACAGATACTTGGACAAGTATTCAAAACTTGTCTTATTTGTGTTTGACAGCCCATTTCATTGACAATGAATAGAATTTACAAAAAAAAATTAAATTTTTATGTAATTAAAAGTCATAAGGGTGTAAACATAGGGAATGCAATAGATTTTTGCATGGAGGAGTGGGGTTTAAGTAAGGTGATGTGCATTACAGTTGATAATGCATCATCAAATGACACTATTTTCTGGCAATTGAAAAAGAAATTAGTCAAAAAGGATGCATTTATTTTGGGTGGGGAGGCATTCCATATGAGATGTTGTGCCCACATCCTTCAATTAATTGTGAAGGATGGTCTGGAGTATGTGGAAAAGGCAATTGGGAGGATTAGAGCTGTAGTTAAATACATTAGGAGTAGTCCAGCTAGAGCAGATTTGTTTAAAATGTGTTGTGAGAGAGCTGCAATTACAAGTAAAGCATCTTTAGCTTTAGATTATCCAACTAGGTGGAATTCCATATATCATATGTTAGAATCCGTAATAGTATATAAAACTGCATTTGAGAAGATGGAGGATTTAGATCCAAAATTTATAATAGAGTTTGGGGAAGAGGTACCAAATGATGTGGATTGGGATATGTGAACCCTCAAAAATGCACCTCCAGTGGACTGTCTTTCAATTACGAATCCATAGAATCAAGCAGAGCTCGAATCAGAGCTGAAACGGGCTCGAAACAGACAAAAACGGATTGAGTTGAGCGAGTGGCGCTGGGAGGCACGTTTTCTGTGCCGCCCAGGAGGCGGCACGCATCCCGTGCTGCTGGAAAAAGGTCATGCCGCCTGCGTGGCATCAATGTGATGCCAGCGGTCTAGCGGCACACCTGGCATGCCGCCCAGACTGCCGGTGCGTCAGCCGTGCCGCCCCTGCCACCCGCGCCGTGCCGATGCCGCCGTCTGTACCGCTGACTTCTCCTCAGCAGCTCTATAAATAAGAGCTTCCTCCAGCCTCATTGGGCATAATTTCCAATGAATTCTAAAGCATCCTAGAGCATTTTTAAAGCAATTGAGGCATATTTCAAAGCATATTTTCGTTCTTATACTCACACATTTGCTGTTTCTAGATCCAGATTCCAAGCTTCCTTTGAATTCAAGGTGGAGTTGAGATCCGGAGCAAAGCTAGTTCCATTCGTTCAAAAGCCAAGAAAAGCAAAGGTATAATCCCTTTCTTATTTTAAAATTCTAAATTCAAATGTAAAATTTTCTTTAGATTTAAAACTGAAAAGATCTAAAAACTTATTAATTTAAGAATCAGAATTAAGTTAATAAGCAAACCAACACATTTCTAAAAACCCCTCCTTTCGCGAGAAGGGAGAACTGCATGGGGTTTGATTCCTATTCAATAGGATACGCAGGCTGCCATTCTGAAGGGCATCAACTCCAAAATCTTTTATCAATATTGTTTTCCTTTTTATTTTGATTTATTCATATTAATCTTTTGTTTGTGATTATTTTCAATTTATTTTGGGGAATGTGTGCTTTTCCTAATACCCATAAGGGCTAGAGGAAAGATCCCCTTTATTTCATTTGTTTTGATATTGTAATAATTAAATAGGATTTATCTTGCCTATTTATTTATTATTGTCATTCCATCTATATATATATATATATATATATATATATATATATATATATATATATATATATATATATATATATATATATATATATATATCTGCTCATTCATCATTAAATTCCTGTTCATGCATACACAAAAATTCCTTTTTAAGAGTTATTTTGCATTTTTAGCCATACTAAAGAAAATACATTTTCTTAATTGTGTAATTACCAAAACTTGATCCCCTAGCCCTCTTTGGTCACTCGCAGATTGGTGCACTTTTCCATTGGGGTAAAATCAAATTATTTTTGGAGTCAATCATGTTGAGTTTTCTTTAATTTTCTCAATTAAAATAAATAAATTAAAGTGGCGACTCACTTTTCAACTGTCACATTACAAAAATCAATTTTCTGAACTCACAGCGAGTTTCAATCGTGGAGTTTCTCCCGAAGAGCATTTCGATCCCTCGGCGGATTGGACTGGTGCTCGAACGAGGCCTCACAGTTGGCGACTCCACTGGGTAAATAAAATTCTTTTTCAAATAAAAGATAAAGTGGATTACTTTTGGTAAAATACCGAGTTTGGCTTTAAACGCAAAATAACTCTTTCATGCATCACTACATCGGACTCCTTGTCCACAAAATCCTAGTTTCATAGGAAAACAAAGGTTAGAAAGTAACATCGAGTGGGCAACCTTCCTTAGGTCTGCTTGCCGATAGTGAAATCATCCAGCCCATGATGTATCCTCTAATCCTTTTAGAGGTGTAACGAGTATGCATGTACCATTGGACCCACGCGGTTAGGTATATCGCATCTCTAGTGTGATGGGTTCCCTTTAAACCACCCTAACCCTTTCATGTAATGACTCATAGAACCTTTCCTTTAGGATTGTATGTACCATAATACTGAACTTGGTATATCATTATCATGAAACCTTTTTCATTCATGCATACATGCATAAAACCTTACAAAGTTGGAGAGTCTTAATTCCACTCAAACACTGCTAGTCCCAAAAACCCATGTCAACCCATGGTCCCAAATACTAATATATTCCATGATCTTTTATTCCCTGCCTAAGCTTGAAACTGACCTAGCTTTATTTCTCTATCCTAAAGGTTGAAAAGATGTCTATTGCCGGAGAAGAGACCAATACCACTAGGGCTGATGAGATCTTTGATGAGCTATTTTCCAAACTCTCTGAACATTAAGAGACCATCATGAAAAGGCAGGAAGCCCTTTTCCAAGACATGCTGAGGGCCCAAAGGAGGGCTATCATGGAGGATGTCTGTACCATACTGGAACAGACCTCTCTGGCCCAAAATACCACTGAGTCAAAATCATTCAAACTTGATCCGAAACCCACCTTTTATCCTGTCTATGGATCCACTTCCAGAGTTGAATTCAAAGACAAAGAAACTGCAAACACTGATACCATCCCACCACTACCAATCCCATCACCCGAATTCCTCAAGAATAATTCACCAAATATCACTTCTGCCTCCACCTCCCAACCCGCGGATCCTTTCCAAAGGAAGGAGGTTAATCCTAAGATTAAAGTCTGCATGGAAAAAATGTAGCGTATGGAGAAGATGCTGTTAGGGATGAAGAAGAAAGAGGATTTGATTGATACAGAATTCTTAAGCTTGTTCCCTGATGCAAGGGTTCCTCCCAGATTCAGGATGCCTGAGTTTGACAAATTTGATGGGACTACCTGCCCCAAGACCCACCTCAAAGTCTATGTGGGAGCTATGCAGCCACTGGGTGTGGACAATTAACTTCTAGCCCAATTATTCCAACAATCACTGACCGGAACAGCTATAAAGTGGTTTGTTGATTTGGATGTCACCAAGAAACGGACCTGGGAGGACATCTGCAATATTTTTGTTCAACAATATCATTACAATATCGAGGTCGATGTAACCAGAAGAGACCTTGAGACCACCAAACAAAATGCTAAGGAATCCTTCTCCTCGTTCCTTACGAGGTAGAGGAATAAGGCTTCTCAAATGGTAAACCGACCTCCTGAAAATGAACAAATTGACATAATTGTCAAGAACCTCTTGCTAGTTTACCAAGAAAGGCTACAGACTCAGTACTTGCCTTCCTTCAAAGCCCTAATTGCCACTGCATCAAAAATCAAAGATTTGATCCAGAGTGGTCAGATCAAAGAAGACACTGCATCGGGGCCAAGGTATAAGAGACCCACTCATTAGGGTAATGTCACTTCCTCAACAAATCAGAAAGGGGGGGAAATTAATACTATGACAATTAAGAAGCCTATCCGGATTGAAAGGAGGCAGTTTTCTGACCTTGGGGGTGTACCCATGAGTATCATCCTGAAGAAGCTGCTTGAGAGAAATATGGTAAAACTTCTGGAGCCAAAACCAGTCCCCAATCCACTTCCCAAAAATTACAACCCACATGAGAGGTGCGATTATCATAAAGGACCTGGGCACAAAATAGATGCGTGCAAGGCCCTTAGACACAGAATTCAGGACCTCATTGACTCTAATGACCTGATTCCCCTAAAAGTCCGACCAAACATCAACACCAACCCCTTGCCTAACCACACAGTCAATGCCATAAACAATCATGAGGGAGTTGACCCTGTCTCCTTGATAGAGTCAAATCCCAGTTATTGTTGTGTCCTGGACCTCTCTAACCTAGTTGAGGAGATCGATGCCATCACCAGAAGTGGCAGAGTTATCCAGAACCAACCAACCCCAAACACTCAACCCACTCAACCCATTTCTCCACCAACTGATAAATTGAAAGGGATTCTTGAACCAGACGAAGATCCCATTCTTAAACAACTCAAGAAGACACAAGCCAACATTTCAATTTGGAGTTGGATCCAATCTTCACATCCTCACCACCAAGCTCTTTGCAAGGCGCTGAATCAATGCCAAGCTCCAATTGACATCACACCAGAAAACCTTGTGGCTTCTATTACCTCTGCCACTAAAGGGGTATCTATTACTTTTGGAGAAACTGACATTCCAGAAGGAGATCCTAACCATAACAATGCCCTCTACATCATAGTGGTTATACGGGGAAAGACTGTGCCAATGGTTCTTATTGACAATGGTTCAGCTCTGAATGTGTGCCCTCTAAAAGTGGCAAGCTGCTTAGGGTTAGAGGTTACTGATTTTACCTCTTTAGATCATATTGCAAGGGCGTATGATAACACCAAGAGGGAGGTCCTTGGAGTAGCCATTATTGATGTAACTATTGGGCTAACATCTTTCACCATACCATTCCAAGTGATTGATGTACCATCTTATTTTAACCTATTACTGGGGAGGCCCTGGATCCACCAAGCAAAGGCTATCCCTTCTTCCCTACACTAGAAGGTCAAGTTCCCTTTCAAAAATGGGATCGTGACTGTAAAAAGGGACATGCATGGAAGACTAGACATTCCAAGCTCTGTTCCTATTCTTGAAATTCAGCCTGAGCTATCCTCCTATCCACTTTTAGGCTTCTCCTTCATTTAATACATTGAGGGTGAAAAGGGTAAAGAATTCATTCCCTTTGATTTTGACCCCTTTGGGAATATTACTGTTGCTAACATGCTTCGCAAAATGAATTACTTTCCTGGTCTAGATTTGGGAAGAAGCCAACAGGGCTTGAAGTCTTTCCTAGATTATCCAGTGGCAACACCAACATTTGGGCTATGATACAAGCCCACTGATGAAGACATGGAAGAAATGGAAAATCGGGCCAAAGACCGAATAGCAGCCCTTAAGAGAGGTGAGGTTTATGATTGGCCCATGCGCACTTACTTCAAAACCCTAAATGGCTATTTTATAAAGGAAGGTGACACAGTTCCTTACTATAATTTTCCTGAGCCTTGGGTCTACCCTATTACCGGAAAATTGATTTCCGGATTTGAAATTTTTTATGATGTCAGGCTTGAGATAGAAGATTATGAACCAATCTACATGCTCAGTCAAGATTGGAAAGAGAACATGGAGGCTAGTCTCTTTGATGAAGTATCCATGCTCACTGTTGAGGAGGAGAAAACTCACCCTTCCACCTTAATCTAGCCCACCGAGACCGAGCTGCAAAATTGGTCCTTCGAGGAGAGCCCCTTCTATCCATCTGAACCAGAATCCATACCTGAATCAGAGTCCCACTCTAAGATAGATTCAACTTCTGAATCTAAGTCTATCTCTTCTATTTCTTCTGTTGATGATGTAATTGACCTTAAGGGTCTCACCTTTTGTTTTGATGTAAATTGGGACATATCCCCACTTGAAATCAATAAAAGTCAAACTCTTTTCTCTTATGACTCTGTGTCTCTATTTTTCTTTGATGTTCCAACTTTTAAATCTGACTTAAATGAGACATCAAGTAAAAATGAAATAAATGAAATAAAAGATGACACAATTAAAGAGCCCATCAATGCTGGCACTCATGACATACAAAAAATTACATACATTGCATCTGCATGCATAGACAGGGATCACATTGAAAGGATGATCAAAGAATTTCAAGACTATTTTGCATGGCAACCAAAAGACATGACAGGGTTGGATCCAAGCATCGCAGTTCACAAAATCCCAATTTATCCAGGTGCTAAGCTTGTCAAATAGAAATTGAGAAGACTCAAGACAGAATGGTTTATTCTAATTAAAGAAGAAATTGCCAAGCTACTGGATCACAACTTCATTGAGCCCATCAACTATCCATCTTGGCTGGCCAACATTGTGCCGGGTCCCAAGAAAGATGGCAAAGTCAGAATGTGTGTGGATTACAGGGATCTGAATAAAGCCTGTCCCAAGGATGATTTTCCCTTACCTCACATTGATTTGTTGGTAGACCACATGGAAGGTTCTGAATTGGTTTCCTTAACCGACCTGGCTGCAGCATATAATCAGATCATGGTTCATCCTCCTGATAAAGAGAAGACAACTTTTATTATCGAATGGGGCACTTATTGCTACCGGGTCATGCCATTTGGGCTTAAAAATGCTGGGGCAACCTACCACAGGATGGCAACTACCATTTTCCATGACATGATGCATAAGGAAATTGAAATTTATATGGATGACATGGTAATCAAAGGCACCACTATTGAAAACCATTCAGAGGCATTAAAGCGATTCTTCCTTAGACTTCGCCAATACAATCTCAAACTTAATCCTACCAGATGTGTCTTCGGAGCCTCATCTGGAGTGTTCCTACGTCATATGGTCAGCAAGAAGGGTATAGAAGTGGACCCTGCTAAGTCGAAGGCAATTCTGGAAATGCCACCTCCAAAAACAGAAAAGGAGATCAGAGGTTTCCTTGGACGACTGCAATACATTAGTCGATTCATCAATCAATTAGCTGATGTATGTGGTCCCATCTTCAAACTACTCAAAAAAGGAGCCTCCAAGAAATGGAATAATGACTGTCAAAGAGCCTTTGACCAGATCAAACAGTATTTACTAAACCCACCAGTTTTATAGCCATCAAGGTTTGGAAAGCCCTTGTTGCTTTATTTATCAGTAACCGAAGAGGCAATGGGGGCAATGCTTGCCCAAAATGCTCCAGACTCCAGCAAAGAGAATGCAATCTATTACCTGAGTAAGAGGATGCTATCTCATGAGCTCAAGTACAGTTTTACATAAAAGATGTGCCTTGCTTTGGTATGGGTCTGCCACAAGCTACAACACTACCTTTGTTCCTTTACAACTCATGTCCTTGCTGATAAGAGCCCTTTGAAATTCCTTATGGAGAAGCCGGTTCTTGATAGTAAGATGGCAAGGTGGATGGCTGTATTAGCTACATATGATCTGAAATATATGTAGCGAAAAGCAGTAAAGGGTAGCATAGTGGCTGATCAATTAGCTGCAGCTCTAGTAGATGATCATTGGGTTAAACCTAAATTTCCTAATGAAGACATCCTGAAAATTGACACTGAAGTTTGGAAGCTTTATTTTGATGGGGCATCTAACAACAAAGGATATGGTGCCGGTATTGTATTCATTATACCAAGTGGGGAAAACTTACCCATTGCCATCAAGTTGAACTTCGAGGTGATAAATAATGAAGCAGAGTATGAGGCATGATCTGTGGTCTTGAGGCAGCAATAAAGCTCAGAATCAAATGCCTTGAGATTTATGGGGATTCAAATCTGATAGTCTCCCAAGCCTTGGGAAAGTGGAAGATCAGAGAAGAGGGTTTGGTTCCTTACTATAAACGCCTAAATGAACTAGCAGCTAGTTTTCATGAACTATCTTTCCATTATCTTCCAAGGACAAAGAACAGATTTGCTGATGCTTTGGCAACACTTGCTTTTATGCTTGATATAAGCGACAGCTTCATAATCAGACCAGTTACAGTTGAAGTTAAGCATGAGTCAGGCTGTGTAGCTCATTGTCTGAATGTCCAAGCGGCTGATAGCAAACCATGATTTTAGGATATCTTCAACTACATCAAGAATGGACTCTATCCTAAAGGAGCCTCTAAGACAGAAAAAAGGACTTTAAGACAGTTGTCCAAGAGTTTCACTCCCAACAGGGAAGTGCTCTATAAGCGGACTTGGGATAACATCCATCTGAGATGTGTCACTGAAACAGAAGCCCAACAGATCATGGAGCAGATGCATGGTGGCAACGAAGGTCCACACATGAATGGAATTACTCTAGCCCGCAAGATCATGAATCAGGGTTACTTCTGGCTTACCATGAATCAATATTATGCAAGATATGTTCAGAGGTGCCATAAGTGCCAGATCTACGCAAAACTTCAGAAGAAACCTCTTGTACCTCTATCTCCTATCACCACACCTTGGCCATTTGCAACTTGGGGCCTAGACGTCACCGACAAGATAAGCCCGAAGTCTTCCGGCAAACACGAGTTCATTCTAATGGCTATTGACCATTTCTCTAAATGGGTTAAAGCTGCACCTTACTAGGTATTGGACTCCAAACGAGTGGCCCAGTTTATTCGTACCAATATCCTTTGTAGGTACGGGGTCCCTTTCGAGATCATTACTGATAATGGATCTCACTTCCAAAAGGAGGTTGCTCTGTTATTACAAAAAGAGAAAATTCAACATCATAAGTCTTCTCCATACAGACCTCAGACAAACGGCGCAGTTGAAGCCGCAAACAAGACTCTGAAAAGTATACTGCAAAAGATGGCTGACAACCATAAGGATTAGCACCTGCATTTGCCATATGCCTTATGGGGATACAGAACGACAATACGTACTCCAACCAGTGCTACACCGTACTCTTTGGTGTATGCGATGGAAGCCGTCCTACCAATCAAGGTAGAAATCAAGTCAGCTCGTATTCTGAGGGAGAGCCAGTTAGACGAAGTGGAATGGGCAAAAGGCTACCATAACCAACTTCTAGCTATTGACGAAAAGAGAATGGATGCCTTACATCAGATGCAAGGTTATCAACAGAAACTGGTTCAGCATTTCGATAAGAGAGTCAGGGACAGAGGATTGCAAGAGGGTCACCTTATTTTGAAAGAAATAAGGGCACCTGTTCATGATCCAAGGGGAAAATTCAGACCAAACTGGAGTCGTCCATTTCTGATCAAGAAGATCTTATCCAGAGGAGCTGCAATCTTGACATACTTGGATGGCATAGAATTTGCTAGCCCATACAACCTGGATCAACTTAAGAGATACTTTGCATAAAGCATCCTTGTAACTCATGCATAGCATTTGCAAACATTGCAAAATCATGATCAGCATTCACATTCTTTTTCTCAAAGTCATAACTACGTGGACCCGATTCTCCATAAAGAGGAAAAAAGGAATAAAAATCATAAATCATTGTAAGGAGATACGTAGGCAGCCCATGCGGGTTCAGTCCAACTCATCAATAACATTTTCATTTTCACAATCATTCGGCTCTTAATTGTGTCACTGAAAAAATGAAATGAAAAATAATAAGCTCGCTAAGTTGAAAACCCGAAAGGGCGGCTTACGCAAAAATTAGAGCAACAAAAAAGATTAAAAAAAAAAAGGAATGATGTCTTATTTTATCTCATTTAAACTTTGGAACATTGAAAGAAAATACAGACATGGTCAAAAATTTGTCCTAAAACAATAATCATATCTCTTCTTCTATCTCTTCAAGAATAGCAGCTCTTTTAGCCTTTTCTGATTTTCAGGAGTTGGCTATCCACCAATCAATATACTGCGTGGATTTACCGCCTTGGTCAGCAGGGCGAACAGCATGAAAACCCTTACCCATCTATTTCTTACAGCTCAGGCAACAGTCTCGGTAATCAAAACAGACTCAAACAGAGCGCCATCTGAGGGCACGCCCTGACTATGACCCATTTGGCGCATAACCCTAGTAGCCTGGTAAAAGGTCACCATCCTCAACCCCAGCAGATAGACCATTTTGTAACCAAAACTCATGGTCATGAATCTTCTGATTTTGTACCATTCACATCTCCACAGCAGGTCGTCAGAGTCCAGCTCCATCAACCATTTTGTTCATTCTTTCTCGGAATCCCATTTTATCACAATGGTCCGAGTTCTATACCAAGAAGCAGAATAATCCACCTTGGTGGGAGGTCCAACTATCCGGAGATGATCTTTTAGCCAAATCTGAAAAAAAAAGTACAGAAAAAATAAGTATAAACACAAAAAGTAGTTGAACTAAAATACAGAAGTCAGAATTCAACTGACCTGAAGAATAATAGGGCTAATTGACCACGGCACACCAGAAGTGCAAGATCTGTCTAAACTCATAATGGTCTCAGCCAATACTATGGCTGCAATAGATCTCCCTTCTTCCATTTGCGGAATCAGCTCAGTAACTCTAGCATCGCCCCAGCCAGTAGGGCTCACGAAAATGTATCCAGCAGTCAGACAGAAGGATAAAGCCCGCATCCTCAAATGGAACCACCCGTCATTCTCAAAATCTTTAGGATCATGGAATTCTGCTATCACAGCATTCAAATCTACCCAGTCATCCACCATCATGGGACTAGCAGCCTCAGTGCTCAAATCGAAAAGTCTCTTGAAAGAGTTGAAATATCCTACCTTCTCTACAGGAGTAGCCAGCACAGCCTCTGGATCAGATCCAAGCAGCACAAAAAATTCCTCAAATGTAGGACACATCTCTTCCATAGATGCCCCAAACCTGAAGACATAGGCAGTTGGATCCCAAAAGCGCAAGCAGGCGTGCAAAAATTTCCAATCCACCTTTATTCCTCTTAGGGTGGGCATAGCGCTTACCCCATACTTTCCTAGATTAATTCTCTCTACTTTTGTGAGGTTGTTGCACCATAAAAACATCGCATGGCTGAAATAAGGCTCCATTGTGAGAAATAAAAAAAAATTTTGATGGAGAGCAAAAAAATGAATGAAAATGACTTTTTGAGGCACAGAAATCGAGAGTACGGACTGACAATGGACAAAAAAAACTATTTAAATAGACAGATTCTAACCTTTCTTAAATGCTACCAGTGGCACAGTAAGTGTGCTGCCCAGAACGGCGGCACGCTAGCCGTGCCGCCACGGCAGCGGCATGACAGACGTGCCGCCTGAGGCAGCGGCATGGCAACCATGCCCCCCGTACCGACGGCATGACCACTGTGCCACCCAAACCATCCCCTGCCTCCTTATGCCTCCTTCCCTCAAAACAAGTTTTTACATGATTTCAGGTTTAAAATCGTTCATTTTTCTCAAAATCAAGTACAAAACGAGAGAAAAGCTTAAGGTATAGCGCAATGGAATTCTTATTTCAGCCAAATATCTGCATTCATATCATGCACCCATGTCATTCAAAACATACATAAAGTCATAACATGTCATACATTTCCAAAATGTCACATAAACATAAAAGTGCATACATTCAAAATATCATGCATACATCCATCATCCTTAGTACATGTGTCACGACCCACCTTTTAAGCCGCGACGGTCCTAGGGCATGGGTAGCCATAAGGGCACCAAAACCTGTAGAACCCATTCCACTCATAATCAATTGACATTCATTACATTGAACCATATCCCAAGACCGTAGCCTAATCACATTTCCTTAATACCCATTTCTTGCTATCATTTCCACTTATGATATTATTTACATATATAACTTGTAAAACCTTTAAAGTTTCATTTCATGTCATTAACTCAACGTTCAATAGTTCATATATATTTACAATAAAGGTTATGATACAAATCATATTATACAAACATCCTTTAACATATTAATGCTAACCCACTAATAACCATTCATGTTACATATAGACCTTATAACTTTCAATAACCATGGAGTTCTACTTACAACACCGAAACTTATCAAAACAGTTCCCAAGCGAATGATGAGCTTGGGACTTTTTACTTTGCTAACTCGTTGACTGTACCTGAAAAGTTTAAACCACTAAAATATGAGACAGAGCTCAGTGAGTACATAATAAAACTGTATAAAATAAGCAAGTGATAGGTGGTTTAGTGATAATTTCTTATAGCAATGAAGTGAAACGAATCAAGAATCATTCTTATGGAATAGTTTTCCATATACAGTAATTATTGCATTTTTAGTAGAATATTTCCTTTATGGAAACGGTGTGTTTCCCACATTATCATTATCACTTGAGTGGCGGCTTACGCCTTGCTCACTCCCATTTCAGTCACACGTACAACTGATGGGGTCGCACGTACTGGGGGCCATAAACCCTTCCCAGCTAGGGTTCGGATACTCTTTACCCTATCCGCAGGTTCATTACCATTGTGCACAATGTCTGACGTATTGCCCCACATCAGAGGGGTATTCTGCTTGCCACGATATCATTAAAACATTTTTCCTTTCCATCCATGAAATACTTCAATGGATAATATATCAATAAATAATCAAATTTCTCATCATTGATCATATTAGGAAATGAAGCAATAAGGCTCATTTGGCCAAGTGCCATAAGAGATATTTAATTCAATAATTGGTAAAACATATCATGCATGCCAAAGAATTGCAATGCATTTTAATTAGGAAAGTGATCCAACATTTAGGCTTATACTTAAAGCACAAGAAATGTAATGTTATAATGGATAATATATAATCTCAATTGGGTTCTCATTATTAATCATATTATAAGATCAAACAATATAGACTTATTTTGGCCAAGTGCCATAAAGAAATGTTTGGTTCACTTTGGCTCAATAATCAAGGAAGTATTATATCAACGATTCAATATTCAATAAGCATATTAAGCTTATCAAGAAATCAAGATTTTGGAATATCAATGAGCCATTCAACTTTTCAAGGCATAGAAACAATTCAACCATTAAGGTTGGAACAATAAAGGTTCAAGTATATGGAACAAGAAATATTATATTATTAAGTACTCACCGTGGACTCCTTTGCTCCTATGTACATTTGACTCTGATACGATTAGTGCTTCTCGCACTTTACCCAATATCCTTGTCCTTGTTATTAGACTCTACACATGCATTTCAATCATATATTAATCACTTCATGATTTATCACATTACTTAACTTAACATAAGTCATTAACATTTCTATCTTATTCACAACTTAGCATTCTAAAATTAAGATATTCTAAACTTATACTTACTACTAAACTTAACATTTCTCTAATTATTTTCCAATAACTCACTTAAAAGAATGATTCTCCTTTCTTTCAATTTTTACATTTCAATCTTCATACTATTCAAGTAAAATCGATTAAGCAATTTCCATAAGTTCAAATTATCCACAATATTACAATCAAATGGTCTCACCTGGACCTTCAATACACTAATCCCATCCGCCCACTTCATTCCTTATTATCAAACTAATAACCACTAATTTAATCTAATCAATACCAATATCTACATCTCACTTCATTCTTCCAAATAATTCAATTCAATTAAATCAATTCTAATATCAACATTTCACTTCAATCTACCAATTTAATCACCAACAATACTCTATAATCATATAAATAACAATTAATTCCATTCAATTATCTCATTTAATCACTTAATTCCATTAAACTATTTACCTAAATTCTTACAAATAAAATCATAATTCACTATCTATACATAATTGGAAATCGAGATTTATACCATATGGCTCGGTTTAATGAGCCGAAGCTTCTGTCCGAATTTGTCGATTTCAGAGGTCGCCGGAATCCGGTCGCCGGAAAATTCCAACGATGACCAAATCACGATCCGAGGATATCATCAGTTAGCTTGTGATGAGAGGAGTCCAAATATCACTTTCGTTTACCATAATCCGCTGGAAAACAGGTAGAAACGGCATCGGTAACCGTTGATGTTGCCGGATTCCGGTCAATAAAAAGATTATCTAAAATTAGCAAACAATATACCAAATCGAAGCTGGAATCACAAGGGATTCAACCATACCAATTTCGTTAAAAACGGAGATCGGAAAGTCGTCGGAAAATGGCCTAGAAGTTTCGGCCGGCGAAACTTTGGAGGGAGCGTGCGCCGCCGTCCGGTGGCTTCAGGCGACGGGCCTCTACCGGTCGACGGGGCGGCGGGCGTCCTTCCTCCTGGTGCGGCGCGTGTCGGTCGGCGGGAGCCGGAGGGCGGCGTTCCGGCGTGCAGTCCCTTGCGCGTCTCTCTCTCTCTCTCTCTCTCTCTTTCTCTCTCTGCCCTCTGTCCGTTTCCCTCTGCTTCTATTTCTTCTTCTCTGTTCTGTTTGGCTGCCGACTTTACTTTTTTTTTTTTTTTTTTTTTTTAAATATACTAACTTTAATTATAATAACAATAATAATAATAATATTTATCATATAAATTCTAAAACAGTAATTTTAACCAAAATATTAATTTTATTAATTTCATCATATTATCCATTAACTTTAATATAAAAATTATAATATATAACTTCAAATATTAATTACAAAATTTTCTATATTTTATAATAAAATTTCAATTTCTTTAATTTAAAATTTTATCAATTTAGTAAATAATAACTCAATAATTCATTTAATAAAATATTCTCTTAAAAATATTAACATAATAATATAATAAACCAATACCCTTTCAAATATCAATTTTAAATTTGAAATAATTTTCTACTATTTTAAATACTCATATAACAATATTTATAAATCATATGTCAAATATCAATATAAGTTTAGCTTATTAATATCAATATAATAATAATAAAAATATTAATATCAATATCACTATTCAAATGGAAGTTTATAACTTTAGATAATTTTGAATATCAATATAAATATAACAATAAAGGAAAATATTTTCATATAAAATTATTATTTTAAAACGTTTATATTTAAATCATTTGAATATTGAAAATATTCATTTTCAATTTGGCAACGTATTCTGATGTTAAATGGGTATCTTTACTCGTATACTGTGCATATGTCCTATATCGAGTTGGGATATTACATTCTTTCCCCCTTTATGAAATTCGTCCCCGAATTTCAATACACTTCATATAGGAAGTTACAATAACATCAGCAGATACTATCACTCCCGATACCTTATTGTTGTACATGAAACTATTCATGTACACGAATTTATCAAAATTGATTAAATCCTTCACTCATTGTCATGTCATTCATTTAGAATTTATCTCTTTTGATACTCTTATAATTCTTAAGACCTTACACAGCACTGTATATAGACGCCGTAATATCATTGTTACTGTTAAGAGGCCTCGGGTATTACATTCTACCCCCCTTAAAGAAAATTCGCCCCCGAATTTTCAAAAACAAAATGTTCACCTTTGTAAACTTGAGTAACTATATCACTTACATTATGATTCTTGCCAAAAGAATCCTAATCACTTTCATTACTTTCAATTCATCGCCTACCAACTGCACCATGCATCATTAATTATCTATTATTCATCTTCCATACATTTTCTTGCAATTATATACCTTGTTCCTCTAAGCCCCATAATCGGTCTTTAGTTCTTATCGTGTTCAACCATATATTTACATACATCTTTCTTCTTACCCTACCTAATCTCTTTTATTAATCATTAACCTTCATAATAGCATTGAATCTATAACTTCAAAAATTACCAAGAAACATTTACACAACCTTTATATCTCTTCGATTTCTGATTTCATCTCAATTTAATTGCAATCTTAAATATACCTCTTCTCATATATAGTCTTATCAATACCTAAATCACATTAACAACTGAATCATAGCTCCTATTACACCAATTACCATACTTTGAATATACATATGCCCTTGTGGTATTTCCTAATTCTGAATGACTTCCAATTTATAATTTGATAACCATGGTCTTCATATAGTTGGGATTTATTCCACTCTCATACTATCATCAACAAATTTTTCTTACTCATTACCTCTTATATATGTATATATCCATTACACTTCTTATATATGTTCATCTACAATCTTATCTCAACTTATCTTAAACACCTTATTAACAACTATTTTACACATTATATCGTTAAAAGGATTATACTTTCACCACTACTCCATAATTCTCAATCAACTCCTTATAATCACCTAAAATTTCAAACCAATATTCATCTTATTCAATCTACTATCATATTAATTAACGTAATCACTCCAAAATACAATCTTCACATTATCTCTAAAATAACTCCCACCTTTCAACATCACATGCGTCTCTTTAGCAATAAATTTATTATTACAATATTCAAATTATCAAATCACAAAAAATCTATTAACACAACTTCCCATTCCATTCCTAAAATACCATTCACTTGTACTCCATAGTTCATATGTGATCTTATATTAACTATATCAACTTTAGACACATCGAGTAATATAATTGATCTATCAAAATAAAGTAAATATACTTAAACACAATCATAAATAAGAAAACATATCAAGCACATATTTGAGTCCGTTCGAGGTAGAGTAACTCTTCCGAGACAATCTTGTCCAAATCGTAAATGAGGAGGTATCACCGCACAAGCAAAAAAAATGAATATAAAGGCCAAATCAAAGCGCGAAATTCTAGTCTATACTTAGAGAATCCAGAACATCGGCAACCAAGAATCTTATACTCCGTAGTTTATTTAGTCTAATACACTCTTAACTTATCAAAACTTATCCTTTATCTTAACTTATTTAATTCTATCTCTGTATTAATTTAATCTCATCATAGAACCTTCTCTTAAATAAAATTTGCCTAATCAATTAACTTCATAAACTCTCTTATGTCATAACTTTTATTTCCCTTAGTTCCCTTTAATTCATACTTCATATCTCCTAATATTTCCTTATACACTCTTTTCTTATCATTCAATATTTTTACTTTTCCACATCTCCATTACTTTGTTTAAACCCATTCAAATTATATTTCTGTTTAACACAAAATTCTCTAGTTCCATACCTTTCTTTAATCAACAATATTTCTTCTATAAAAATCTATTATGGTCCACTATCATTTATTATTTGTCAAAGTCAATCATATTTTTTTTTTTTACACTAATTTACTCTTAGTCTAAATCTGCTTTCAATTTCTTCTTAGAGACTATTTCATCACCATACATTTCTTGTAATCATCAACTTTATACATTCCTCTTCTTTTAAACTATACCCAATATTCTCATACATAACAAATCTCCAAATCTTTACCTTCTCATTTCTTGAATTTATAAGATAGTATCTAGACCACAATTTCGATAATACCTTGTTTAGTCTATCTTACATAAACCTTAATATATAATATCCATGTGAATCATTTACAGTCCTGTTTGACCATTGTTAAATATCATCTTTTTAGCTTATCTCACATAAATCTTACTATATAATAGCCATATAAAACATTTATGATTTCACTCAATCACTATTGAGTATTTTCCTTCATTTTATAACTTTAATGGTTCATAACTGCTAACAATTTCCTACAGTCATTTCATCCAACCATATAACCTATCATTTAATCATTTGCACATACACATCATAGATCAATTCCCTATTTCTTAGATATCTCTCATATTATAGTCAAGGAAACATATAATACTAGTGTCCCATATACCTTTTCAATAGCCTTATTACCATAACATCCTTGTTAAATTGCTTAAATCACTTTACTATATGAAGAAAATCGAAGATACTTGGCTGACTTGAAAAATTTCGACGAAACATTACACGGTGGGAGGGATGCCATCATGGGGCAGCAAGCAACAACAGCGGGCCACCATAGCGCGCGCCAAGAAGTCCCAGTGTATCGCAGTTGGGAGTCACCTACGGTCAACCAAGCTCCAATGTCCTGCAGTGGATTCCAGTGCCCCGCAGCTAGATTTCCACAGTCAAGAAGAAAAGTTCTGCGCAGAATCCAACTTCAGAAAGCCATAACTTTCAGCTACAAATGAGTTGCGAGGCCTATGGCATATCAAATCGAAACTCACCATATTTAACATTCCTACTCATTACAACTTCTTTATTGGTTTAGAAACCAATTTCCAATTAGAAACCTCAAATCTTTGTCTAAAATAAATCCTATACTTTCTCACTATCATTATGCCATTACACTTACCACTTACACATATCACTATGCATATTCCATAAAATCACATTTAAGTTTTTCACCTAATAACATTTAGCTATATCTCATAAACATAAAAGAATTCAATATACCCTCACCATTATTCATACGATATACATATTGTTCAAATCATCAATTGAACTAAGCCATGTCAATAGTCAACAGTTACTTATAATAGAAATTAATTCCTAGTAAAATATACACTTATTCATTTAAACACCTTCACATAAACAATCATTGTCTCAAATACACAATTTGCCCTTATCATCCCATTTCCACAGAACACACAATTCATTCACATATATCAATCATACTATATATCATTTTATCATTCCCGTTTTCAAGATCATTATGCACATTCCCTTTTCACAATTATTATATACATATCATATATCATAGGAGGAACTTAGACTTTTACGAGTAACGCAGATCTAGATTTATCGATATACTTCAACGACAAGAAGGAGTTCCTATGCTCCATGGTTTAACCTATAACTCTTAGTACTTATAAAGTCTAAACTAGACTTAAACTTTGCTCTGATACCATCTCTGTCACGACCCACCTTTTAAGCCGCGACGGTCCTAGGGCATGGGTAGCCATAAGGGCACCAAAACCCGTAGAACCCATTCCACTCATAATCAATTGACATTCATTACATTGAACCATATCCCAAGACCGTAGCCTAATCACATTTCCTTAATACCCATTTCTTGCTATCATTTCCACTTATGATATTATTTACATATATAACTTGTAAAACCTTTAAAGTTTCATTTCATGTCATTAACTCAACGTTCAATAGTTCATATATATTTACAATAAAGGTTATGATACAAATCATATTATACAAACATCCTTTAACATATTAATGCTAACCCACTAATAACCATTCATGTTACATATAGACCTTATAACTTTCAATAACCATGGAGTTCTACTTACAACACCGAAACTTATCAAAACAGTTCCCAAGCGAATGATGAGCTTGGGACTTTTTACTTTGCTAACTCGTTGACTGTACCTGAAAAGTTTAAACCACTAAAATATGAGACAGAGCTCAGTGAGTACATAATAAAACTGTATAAAATAAGCGAGTGATAGGTGGTTTAGTGATAATTTCTTATAGCAATGAAGTGAAACGAATCAAGAATCATTCTTATGGAATAGTTTTCCATATACAGTAATTATTGCATTTTTAGTAGAATATTTCCTTTATGGAAACGGTGTGTTTCCCACATTATCATTATCACTTGAGTGGCGGCTTACGCCTTGCTCACTCCCATTTCAGTCACACGTACAACTGATGGGGTCGCACGTACTGGGGGCCATAAACCCTTCCCAGCTAGGGTTCGGATACTCTTTACCCTATCCGCAGGTTCATTACCATTGTGCACAATGTCTGACGTATTGCCCCACATCAGAGGGGTATTCTGCTTGCCACGATATCATTAAAACATTTTTCCTTTCCATCCATGAAATACTTCAATGGATAATATATCAATAAATAATCAAATTTCTCATCATTGATCATATTAGGAAATGAAGCAATAAGGCTCATTTGGCCAAGTGCCATAAGAGATATTTAATTCAATAATTGGTAAAACATATCATGCATGCCAAAGAATTGCAATGCATTTTAATTAGGAAAGTGATCCAACATTTAGGCTTATACTTAAAGCACAAGAAATGTAATGTTATAATGGATAATATATAATCTCAATTGGGTTCTCATTATTAATCATATTATAAGATCAAACAATATAGACTTATTTTGGCCAAGTGCCATAAAGAAATGTTTGGTTCACTTTGGCTCAATAATCAAGGAAGTATTATATCAACGATTCAATATTCAATAAGCAGATTAAGCTTATCAAGAAATCAAGATTTTGGAATATCAATGAGCCATTCAACTTTTCAAGGCATAGAAACAATTCAACCATTAAGGTTGGAACAATAAAGGTTCAAGTATATGGAACAAGAAATATTATATTATTAAGTACTCACCGTGGACTCCTTTGCTCCTATGTACATTTGACTCTGATACGATTAGTGCTTCTCGCACTTTACCCAATATCCTTGTCCTTGTTATTAGACTCTACACATGCATTTCAATCATATATTAATCACTTCATGATTTATCACATTACTTAACTTAACATAAGTTATTAACATTTCTATCTTATTCACAACTTAGCATTCTAAAATTAAGATATTCTAAACTTATACTTACTACTAAACTTAACATTTCTCTAATTATTTTCCAATAACTCACTTAAAAGAATGATTCTCCTTTCTTTCAATTTTTACATTTCAATCTTCATACTATTCAAGTAAAATCGATTAAGCAATTTCCATAAGTTCAAATTATCCACAATATTACAATCAAATGGTCTCACCTGGACCTTCAATACACTAATCCCATCCGCCCACTTCATTCCTTATTATCAAACTAATAACCACTAATTTAATCTAATCAATACCAATATCTACATCTCACTTCATTCTTCCAAATAATTCAATTCAATTAAATCAATTCTAATATCAACATTTCACTTCAATCTACCAATTTAATCACCAACAATACTCTATAATCATATAAATAACAATTAATTCCATTCAATTATCTCATTTAATCACTTAATTCCATTAAACTATTTACCTAAATTCTTACAAATAAAATCATAATTCACTATCTATACATAATTGGAAATCGAGATTTATACCATATGGCTCGGTTTAATGAGCCGAAGCTTCTGTCCGAATTTGTCGATTTCAGAGGTCGCCGGAATCCGGTCGCCGGAAAATTCCAACGATGACCAAATCACGATCCGAGGATATCATCAGTTAGCTTGTGATGAGAGGAGTCCAAATATCACTTTCGTTTACCATAATCCGCTGGAAAACAGGTAGAAACGGCATCGGTAACCGTTGATGTTGCCGGATTCCGGTCAATAAAAAGATTATCTAAAATTAGCAAACAATATACCAAATCGAAGCTGGAATCACAAGGGATTCAACCATACCAATTTCGTTAAAAACGGAGATCGGAAAGTCGTCGGAAAATGGCCTAGAAGTTTCGGCCGGCGAAACTTTGGAGGGAGCGTGCGCCGCCGTCCGGTGGCTTCAGGCGACGGGCCTCTACCGGTCGACGGGGCGGCGGGCGTCCTTCCTCCTGGTGCGGCGCGTGTCGGTCGGCGGGAGCCGGAGGGTGGCGTTCCGGCGTGCAGTCCCTTGCGCGTCTCTCTCTCTCTCTCTCTCTCTTTCTCTCTCTGCCCTCTGTCCGTTTCCCTCTGCTTCTATTTCTTCTTCTCTGTTCTGTTTGGCTGCCGACTTTACTTTTTTTTTTTTTTTTTTTTTAAATATACTAACTTTAATTATAATAACAATAATAATAATAATATTTATCATATAAATTCTAAAACAGTAATTTTAACCAAAATATTAATTTTATTAATTTCATCATATTATCCATTAACTTTAATATAAAAATTATAATATATAACTTCAAATATTAATTACAAAATTTTCTATATTTTATAATAAAATTTCAATTTCTTTAATTTAAAATTTTATCAATTTAGTAAATAATAACTCAATAATTCATTTAATAAAATATTCTCTTAAAAATATTAACATAATAATATAATAAACCAATACCCTTTCAAATATCAATTTTAAATTTGAAATAATTTTCTACTATTTTAAATACTCATATAACAATATTTATAAATCATATGTCAAATATCAATATAAGTTTAGCTTATTAATATCAATATAATAATAATAAAAATATTAATATCAATATCACTATTCAAATGGAAGTTTATAACTTTAGATAATTTTGAATATCAATATAAATATAACAATAAAGGAAAATATTTTCATATAAAATTATTATTTTAAAACGTTTATATTTAAATCATTTGAATATTGAAAATATTCATTTTCAATTTGGCAACGTATTCTGATGTTAAATGGGTATCTTTACTCGTATACTGTGCATATGTCCTATATCGAGTTGGGATATTACATTCTTTCCCCCTTTATGAAATTCGTCCCCGAATTTCAATACACTTCATATAGGAAGTTACAATAACATCAGCAGATACTATCACTCCCGATACCTTATTGTTGTACATGAAACTATTCATGTACACGAATTTATCAAAATTGATTAAATCCTTCACTCATTGTCATGTCATTCATTTAGAATTTATCTCTTTTGATACTCTTATAATTCTTAAGACCTTACACAGCACTGTATATAGACGCCGTAATATCATTGTTACTGTTAAGAGGCCTCGGGTATTACATTCTACCCCCCTTAAAGAAAATTCGCCCCCGAATTTTCAAAAACAAAATGTTCACCTTTGTAAACTTGAGTAACTATATCACTTACATTATGATTCTTGCCAAAAGAATCCTAATCACTTTCATTACTTTCAATTCATCGCCTACCAACTGCACCATGCATCATTAATTATCTATTATTCATCTTCCATACATTTTCTTGCAATTATATACCTTGTTCCTCTAAGCCCCATAATCGGTCTTTAGTTCTTATCGTGTTCAACCATATATTTACATACATCTTTCTTCTTACCCTACCTAATCTCTTTTATTAATCATTAACCTTCATAATAGCATTGAATCTATAACTTCAAAAATTACCAAGAAACATTTACACAACCTTTATATCTCTTCGATTTCTGATTTCATCTCAATTTAATTGCAATCTTAAATATACCTCTTCTCATATATAGTCTTATCAATACCTAAATCACATTAACAACTGAATCATAGCTCCTATTACACCAATTACCATACTTTGAATATACATATGCCCTTGTGGTATTTCCTAATTCTGAATGACTTCCAATTTATAATTTGATAACCATGGTCTTCATATAGTTGGGATTTATTCTACTCTCATACTATCATCAACAAATTTTTCTTACTCATTACCTCTTATATATGTATATATCCATTACACTTCTTATATATGTTCATCTACAATCTTATCTCAACTTATCTTAAACACCTTATTAACAACTATTTTACACATTATATCGTTAAAAGGATTATACTTTCACCACTACTCCATAATTCTCAATCAACTCCTTATAATCACCTAAAATTTCAAACCAATATTCATCTTATTCAATCTACTATCATATTAATTAACGTAATCACTCCAAAATACAATCTTCACATTATCTCTAAAATAACTCCCACCTTTCAACATCACATGCGTCTCTTTAGCAATAAATTTATTATTACAATATTCAAATTATCAAATCACAAAAAATCTATTAACACAACTTCCCATTCCATTCCTAAAATACCATTCACTTGTACTCCATAGTTCATATGTGATCTTATATTAACTATATCAACTTTAGACACATCGAGTAATATAATTGATCTATCAAAATAAAGTAAATATACTTAAACACAATCATAAATAAGAAAACATATCAAGCACATATTTGAGTCCGTTCGAGGTAGAGTAACTCTTCCGAGACAATCTTGTCCAAATCGTAAATGAGGAGGTATCACCGCACAAGCAAAAAAAATGAATATAAAGGCCAAATCAAAGCGCGAAATTCTAGTCTATACTTAGAGAATCCAGAACATCGGCAACCAAGAATCTTATACTCCGTAGTTTATTTAGTCTAATACACTCTTAACTTATCAAAACTTATCCTTTATCTTAACTTATTTAATTCTATCTCTGTATTAATTTAATCTCATCATAGAACCTTCTCTTAAATAAAATTTGCCTAATCAATTAACTTCATAAACTCTCTTATGTCATAACTTTTATTTCCCTTAGTTCCCTTTAATTCATACTTCATATCTCCTAATATTTCCTTATACACTCTTTTCTTATCATTCAATATTTTTACTTTTCCACATCTCCATTACTTTGTTTAAACCCATTCAAATTATATTTCTGTTTAACACAAAATTCTCTAGTTCCATACCTTTCTTTAATCAACAATATTTCTTCTATAAAAATCTATTATGGTCCACTATCATTTATTATTTGTCAAAGTCAATCATATTTTTTTTTTTTACACTAATTTACTCTTAGTCTAAATCTGCTTTCAATTTCTTCTTAGAGACTATTTCATCACCATACATTTCTTGTAATCATCAACTTTATACATTCCTCTTCTTTTAAACTATACCCAATATTCTCATACATAACAAATCTCCAAATCTTTACCTTCTCATTTCTTGAATTTATAAGATAGTATCTAGACCACAATTTCGATAATACCTTGTTTAGTCTATCTTACATAAACCTTAATATATAATATCCATGTGAATCATTTACAGTCCTGTTTGACCATTGTTAAATATCATCTTTTTAGCTTATCTCACATAAATCTTACTATATAATAGCCATATAAAACATTTATGATTTCACTCAATCACTATTGAGTATTTTCCTTCATTTTATAACTTTAATGGTTCATAACTGCTAACAATTTCCTACAGTCATTTCATCCAACCATATAACCTATCATTTAATCATTTGCACATACACATCATAGATCAATTCCCTATTTCTTAGATATCTCTCATATTATAGTCAAGGAAACATATAATACTAGTGTCCCATATACCTTTTCAATAGCCTTATTACCATAACATCCTTGTTAAATTGCTTAAATCACTTTACTATATGAAGAAAATCGAAGATACTTGGCTGACTTG
The DNA here is from genome assembly GCA_947687605.1 of Reutealis trisperma. Classification (NCBI taxonomy): domain Eukaryota; kingdom Viridiplantae; phylum Streptophyta; class Magnoliopsida; order Malpighiales; family Euphorbiaceae; genus Reutealis; species Reutealis trisperma. The sequence goes on from CANTUT010000499.1 coordinate 122,336, forward strand.
AAAAATTTCGACGAAACATTACACGGTGGGAGGGATGCCATCATGGGGCAGCAAGCAACAACAGCGGGCCACCATAGCGCGCGCCAAGAAGTCCCAGTGTATCGCAGTTGGGAGTCACCTACGGTCAACCAAGCTCCAATGTCCTGCAGTGGATTCCAGTGCCCCGCAGCTAGATTTCCACAGTCAAGAAGAAAAGTTCTGCGCAGAATCCAACTTCAGAAAGCCATAACTTTCAGCTACAAATGAGTTGCGAGGCCTATGGCATATCAAATCGAAACTCACCATATTTAACATTCCTACTCATTACAACTTCTTTATTGGTTTAGAAACCAATTTCCAATTAGAAACCTCAAATCTTTGTCTAAAATAAATCCTATACTTTCTCACTATCATTATGCCATTACACTTACCACTTACACATATCACTATGCATATTCCATAAAATCACATTTAAGTTTTTCACCTAATAACATTTAGCTATATCTCATAAACATAAAAGAATTCAATATACCCTCACCATTATTCATACGATATACATATTGTTCAAATCATCAATTGAACTAAGCCATGTCAATAGTCAACAGTTACTTATAATAGAAATTAATTCCTAGTAAAATATACACTTATTCATTTAAACACCTTCACATAAACAATCATTGTCTCAAATACACAATTTGCCCTTATCATCCCATTTCCACAGAACACACAATTCATTCACATATATCAATCATACTATATATCATTTTATCATTCCCGTTTTCAAGATCATTATGCACATTCCCTTTTCACAATTATTATATACATATCATATATCATAGGAGGAACTTAGACTTTTACGAGTAACGCAGATCTAGATTTATCGATATACTTCAACGACAAGAAGGAGTTCCTATGCTCCATGGTTTAACCTATAACTCTTAGTACTTATAAAGTCTAAACTAGACTTAAACTTTGCTCTGATACCATCTCTGTCACGACCCACCTTTTAAGCCGCGACGGTCCTAGGGCATGGGTAGCCATAAGGGCACCAAAACCCGTAGAACCCATTCCACTCATAATCAATTGACATTCATTACATTGAACCATATCCCAAGACCGTAGCCTAATCACATTTCCTTAATACCCATTTCTTGCTATCATTTCCACTTATGATATTATTTACATATATAACTTGTAAAACCTTTAAAGTTTCATTTCATGTCATTAACTCAACGTTCAATAGTTCATATATATTTACAATAAAGGTTATGATACAAATCATATTATACAAACATCCTTTAACATATTAATGCTAACCCACTAATAACCATTCATGTTACATATAGACCTTATAACTTTCAATAACCATGGAGTTCTACTTACAACACCGAAACTTATCAAAACAGTTCCCAAGCGAATGATGAGCTTGGGACTTTTTACTTTGCTAACTCGTTGACTGTACCTGAAAAGTTTAAACCACTAAAATATGAGACAGAGCTCAGTGAGTACATAATAAAACTGTATAAAATAAGCAAGTGATAGGTGGTTTAGTGATAATTTCTTATAGCAATGAAGTGAAACGAATCAAGAATCATTCTTATGGAATAGTTTTCCATATACAGTAATTATTGCATTTTTAGTAGAATATTTCCTTTATGGAAACGGTGTGTTTCCCACATTATCATTATCACTTGAGTGGCGGCTTACGCCTTGCTCACTCCCATTTCAGTCACACGTACAACTGATGGGGTCGCACGTACTGGGGGCCATAAACCCTTCCCAGCTAGGGTTCGGATACTCTTTACCCTATCCGCAGGTTCATTACCATTGTGCACAATGTCTGACGTATTGCCCCACATCAGAGGGGTATTCTGCTTGCCACGATATCATTAAAACATTTTTCCTTTCCATCCATGAAATACTTCAATGGATAATATATCAATAAATAATCAAATTTCTCATCATTGATCATATTAGGAAATGAAGCAATAAGGCTCATTTGGCCAAGTGCCATAAGAGATATTTAATTCAATAATTGGTAAAACATATCATGCATGCCAAAGAATTGCAATGCATTTTAATTAGGAAAGTGATCCAACATTTAGGCTTATACTTAAAGCACAAGAAATGTAATGTTATAATGGATAATATATAATCTCAATTGGGTTCTCATTATTAATCATATTATAAGATCAAACAATATAGACTTATTTTGGCCAAGTGCCATAAAGAAATGTTTGGTTCACTTTGGCTCAATAATCAAGGAAGTATTATATCAACGATTCAATATTCAATAAGCAGATTAAGCTTATCAAGAAATCAAGATTTTGGAATATCAATGAGCCATTCAACTTTTCAAGGCATAGAAACAATTCAACCATTAAGGTTGGAACAATAAAGGTTCAAGTATATGGAACAAGAAATATTATATTATTAAGTACTCACCGTGGACTCCTTTGCTCCTATGTACATTTGACTCTGATACGATTAGTGCTTCTCGCACTTTACCCAATATCCTTGTCCTTGTTATTAGACTCTACACATGCATTTCAATCATATATTAATCACTTCATGATTTATCACATTACTTAACTTAACATAAGTCATTAACATTTCTATCTTATTCACAACTTAGCATTCTAAAATTAAGATATTCTAAACTTATACTTACTACTAAACTTAACATTTCTCTAATTATTTTCCAATAACTCACTTAAAAGAATGATTCTCCTTTCTTTCAATTTTTACATTTCAATCTTCATACTATTCAAGTAAAATCGATTAAGCAATTTCCATAAGTTCAAATTATCCACAATATTACAATCAAATGGTCTCACCTGGACCTTCAATACACTAATCCCATCCGCCCACTTCATTCCTTATTATCAAACTAATAACCACTAATTTAATCTAATCAATACCAATATCTACATCTCACTTCATTCTTCCAAATAATTCAATTCAATTAAATCAATTCTAATATCAACATTTCACTTCAATCTACCAATTTAATCACCAACAATACTCTATAATCATATAAATAACAATTAATTCCATTCAATTATCTCATTTAATCACTTAATTCCATTAAACTATTTACCTAAATTCTTACAAATAAAATCATAATTCACTATCTATACATAATTGGAAATCGAGATTTATACCATATGGCTCGGTTTAATGAGCCGAAGCTTCTGTCCGAATTTGTCGATTTCAGAGGTCGCCGGAATCCGGTCGCCGGAAAATTCCAACGATGACCAAATCACGATCCGAGGATATCATCAGTTAGCTTGTGATGAGAGGAGTCCAAATATCACTTTCGTTTACCATAATCCGCTGGAAAACAGGTAGAAACGGCATCGGTAACCGTTGATGTTGCCGGATTCCGGTCAATAAAAAGATTATCTAAAATTAGCAAACAATATACCAAATCGAAGCTGGAATCACAAGGGATTCAACCATACCAATTTCGTTAAAAACGGAGATCGGAAAGTCGTCGGAAAATGGCCTAGAAGTTTCGGCCGGCGAAACTTTGGAGGGAGCGTGCGCCGCCGTCCGGTGGCTTCAGGCGACGGGCCTCTACCGGTCGACGGGGCGGCGGGCGTCCTTCCTCCTGGTGCGGCGCGTGTCGGTCGGCGGGAGCCGGAGGGCGGCGTTCCGGCGTGCAGTCCCTTGCGCGTCTCTCTCTCTCTCTCTCTCTCTCTTTCTCTCTCTGCCCTCTGTCCGTTTCCCTCTGCTTCTATTTCTTCTTCTCTGTTCTGTTTGGCTGCCGACTTTACTTTTTTTTTTTTTTTTTTTTTTTAAATATACTAACTTTAATTATAATAACAATAATAATAATAATATTTATCATATAAATTCTAAAACAGTAATTTTAACCAAAATATTAATTTTATTAATTTCATCATATTATCCATTAACTTTAATATAAAAATTATAATATATAACTTCAAATATTAATTACAAAATTTTCTATATTTTATAATAAAATTTCAATTTCTTTAATTTAAAATTTTATCAATTTAGTAAATAATAACTCAATAATTCATTTAATAAAATATTCTCTTAAAAATATTAACATAATAATATAATAAACCAATACCCTTTCAAATATCAATTTTAAATTTGAAATAATTTTCTACTATTTTAAATACTCATATAACAATATTTATAAATCATATGTCAAATATCAATATAAGTTTAGCTTATTAATATCAATATAATAATAATAAAAATATTAATATCAATATCACTATTCAAATGGAAGTTTATAACTTTAGATAATTTTGAATATCAATATAAATATAACAATAAAGGAAAATATTTTCATATAAAATTATTATTTTAAAACGTTTATATTTAAATCATTTGAATATTGAAAATATTCATTTTCAATTTGGCAACGTATTCTGATGTTAAATGGGTATCTTTACTCGTATACTGTGCATATGTCCTATATCGAGTTGGGATATTACATTCTTTCCCCCTTTATGAAATTCGTCCCCGAATTTCAATACACTTCATATAGGAAGTTACAATAACATCAGCAGATACTATCACTCCCGATACCTTATTGTTGTACATGAAACTATTCATGTACACGAATTTATCAAAATTGATTAAATCCTTCACTCATTGTCATGTCATTCATTTAGAATTTATCTCTTTTGATACTCTTATAATTCTTAAGACCTTACACAGCACTGTATATAGACGCCGTAATATCATTGTTACTGTTAAGAGGCCTCGGGTATTACATTCTACCCCCCTTAAAGAAAATTCGCCCCCGAATTTTCAAAAACAAAATGTTCACCTTTGTAAACTTGAGTAACTATATCACTTACATTATGATTCTTGCCAAAAGAATCCTAATCACTTTCATTACTTTCAATTCATCGCCTACCAACTGCACCATGCATCATTAATTATCTATTATTCATCTTCCATACATTTTCTTGCAATTATATACCTTGTTCCTCTAAGCCCCATAATCGGTCTTTAGTTCTTATCGTGTTCAACCATATATTTACATACATCTTTCTTCTTACCCTACCTAATCTCTTTTATTAATCATTAACCTTCATAATAGCATTGAATCTATAACTTCAAAAATTACCAAGAAACATTTACACAACCTTTATATCTCTTCGATTTCTGATTTCATCTCAATTTAATTGCAATCTTAAATATACCTCTTCTCATATATAGTCTTATCAATACCTAAATCACATTAACAACTGAATCATAGCTCCTATTACACCAATTACCATACTTTGAATATACATATGCCCTTGTGGTATTTCCTAATTCTGAATGACTTCCAATTTATAATTTGATAACCATGGTCTTCATATAGTTGGGATTTATTCCACTCTCATACTATCATCAACAAATTTTTCTTACTCATTACCTCTTATATATGTATATATCCATTACACTTCTTATATATGTTCATCTACAATCTTATCTCAACTTATCTTAAACACCTTATTAACAACTATTTTACACATTATATCGTTAAAAGGATTATACTTTCACCACTACTCCATAATTCTCAATCAACTCCTTATAATCACCTAAAATTTCAAACCAATATTCATCTTATTCAATCTACTATCATATTAATTAACGTAATCACTCCAAAATACAATCTTCACATTATCTCTAAAATAACTCCCACCTTTCAACATCACATGCGTCTCTTTAGCAATAAATTTATTATTACAATATTCAAATTATCAAATCACAAAAAATCTATTAACACAACTTCCCATTCCATTCCTAAAATACCATTCACTTGTACTCCATAGTTCATATGTGATCTTATATTAACTATATCAACTTTAGACACATCGAGTAATATAATTGATCTATCAAAATAAAGTAAATATACTTAAACACAATCATAAATAAGAAAACATATCAAGCACATATTTGAGTCCGTTCGAGGTAGAGTAACTCTTCCGAGACAATCTTGTCCAAATCGTAAATGAGGAGGTATCACCGCACAAGCAAAAAAAATGAATATAAAGGCCAAATCAAAGCGCGAAATTCTAGTCTATACTTAGAGAATCCAGAACATCGGCAACCAAGAATCTTATACTCCGTAGTTTATTTAGTCTAATACACTCTTAACTTATCAAAACTTATCCTTTATCTTAACTTATTTAATTCTATCTCTGTATTAATTTAATCTCATCATAGAACCTTCTCTTAAATAAAATTTGCCTAATCAATTAACTTCATAAACTCTCTTATGTCATAACTTTTATTTCCCTTAGTTCCCTTTAATTCATACTTCATATCTCCTAATATTTCCTTATACACTCTTTTCTTATCATTCAATATTTTTACTTTTCCACATCTCCATTACTTTGTTTAAACCCATTCAAATTATATTTCTGTTTAACACAAAATTCTCTAGTTCCATACCTTTCTTTAATCAACAATATTTCTTCTATAAAAATCTATTATGGTCCACTATCATTTATTATTTGTCAAAGTCAATCATATTTTTTTTTTTTACACTAATTTACTCTTAGTCTAAATCTGCTTTCAATTTCTTCTTAGAGACTATTTCATCACCATACATTTCTTGTAATCATCAACTTTATACATTCCTCTTCTTTTAAACTATACCCAATATTCTCATACATAACAAATCTCCAAATCTTTACCTTCTCATTTCTTGAATTTATAAGATAGTATCTAGACCACAATTTCGATAATACCTTGTTTAGTCTATCTTACATAAACCTTAATATATAATATCCATGTGAATCATTTACAGTCCTGTTTGACCATTGTTAAATATCATCTTTTTAGCTTATCTCACATAAATCTTACTATATAATAGCCATATAAAACATTTATGATTTCACTCAATCACTATTGAGTATTTTCCTTCATTTTATAACTTTAATGGTTCATAACTGCTAACAATTTCCTACAGTCATTTCATCCAACCATATAACCTATCATTTAATCATTTGCACATACACATCATAGATCAATTCCCTATTTCTTAGATATCTCTCATATTATAGTCAAGGAAACATATAATACTAGTGTCCCATATACCTTTTCAATAGCCTTATTACCATAACATCCTTGTTAAATTGCTTAAATCACTTTACTATATGAAGAAAATCGAAGATACTTGGCTGACTTGAAAAATTTCGACGAAACATTACACGGTGGGAGGGATGCCATCATGGGGCAGCAAGCAACAACAGCGGGCCACCATAGCGCGCGCCAAGAAGTCCCAGTGTATCGCAGTTGGGAGTCACCTACGGTCAACCAAGCTCCAATGTCCTGCAGTGGATTCCAGTGCCCCGCAGCTAGATTTCCACAGTCAAGAAGAAAAGTTCTGCGCAGAATCCAACTTCAGAAAGCCATAACTTTCAGCTACAAATGAGTTGCGAGGCCTATGGCATATCAAATCGAAACTCACCATATTTAACATTCCTACTCATTACAACTTCTTTATTGGTTTAGAAACCAATTTCCAATTAGAAACCTCAAATCTTTGTCTAAAATAAATCCTATACTTTCTCACTATCATTATGCCATTACACTTACCACTTACACATATCACTATGCATATTCCATAAAATCACATTTAAGTTTTTCACCTAATAACATTTAGCTATATCTCATAAACATAAAAGAATTCAATATACCCTCACCATTATTCATACGATATACATATTGTTCAAATCATCAATTGAACTAAGCCATGTCAATAGTCAACAGTTACTTATAATAGAAATTAATTCCTAGTAAAATATACACTTATTCATTTAAACACCTTCACATAAACAATCATTGTCTCAAATACACAATTTGCCCTTATCATCCCATTTCCACAGAACACACAATTCATTCACATATATCAATCATACTATATATCATTTTATCATTCCCGTTTTCAAGATCATTATGCACATTCCCTTTTCACAATTATTATATACATATCATATATCATAGGAGGAACTTAGACTTTTACGAGTAACGCAGATCTAGATTTATCGATATACTTCAACGACAAGAAGGAGTTCCTATGCTCCATGGTTTAACCTATAACTCTTAGTACTTATAAAGTCTAAACTAGACTTAAACTTTGCTCTGATACCATCTCTGTCACGACCCACCTTTTAAGCCGCGACGGTCCTAGGGCATGGGTAGCCATAAGGGCACCAAAACCCGTAGAACCCATTCCACTCATAATCAATTGACATTCATTACATTGAACCATATCCCAAGACCGTAGCCTAATCACATTTCCTTAATACCCATTTCTTGCTATCATTTCCACTTATGATATTATTTACATATATAACTTGTAAAACCTTTAAAGTTTCATTTCATGTCATTAACTCAACGTTCAATAGTTCATATATATTTACAATAAAGGTTATGATACAAATCATATTATACAAACATCCTTTAACATATTAATGCTAACCCACTAATAACCATTCATGTTACATATAGACCTTATAACTTTCAATAACCATGGAGTTCTACTTACAACACCGAAACTTATCAAAACAGTTCCCAAGCGAATGATGAGCTTGGGACTTTTTACTTTGCTAACTCGTTGACTGTACCTGAAAAGTTTAAACCACTAAAATATGAGACAGAGCTCAGTGAGTACATAATAAAACTGTATAAAATAAGCAAGTGATAGGTGGTTTAGTGATAATTTCTTATAGCAATGAAGTGAAACGAATCAAGAATCATTCTTATGGAATAGTTTTCCATATACAGTAATTATTGCATTTTTAGTAGAATATTTCCTTTATGGAAACGGTGTGTTTCCCACATTATCATTATCACTTGAGTGGCGGCTTACGCCTTGCTCACTCCCATTTCAGTCACACGTACAACTGATGGGGTCGCACGTACTGGGGGCCATAAACCCTTCCCAGCTAGGGTTCGGATACTCTTTACCCTATCCGCAGGTTCATTACCATTGTGCACAATGTCTGACGTATTGCCCCACATCAGAGGGGTATTCTGCTTGCCACGATATCATTAAAACATTTTTCCTTTCCATCCATGAAATACTTCAATGGATAATATATCAATAAATAATCAAATTTCTCATCATTGATCATATTAGGAAATGAAGCAATAAGGCTCATTTGGCCAAGTGCCATAAGAGATATTTAATTCAATAATTGGTAAAACATATCATGCATGCCAAAGAATTGCAATGCATTTTAATTAGGAAAGTGATCCAACATTTAGGCTTATACTTAAAGCACAAGAAATGTAATGTTATAATGGATAATATATAATCTCAATTGGGTTCTCATTATTAATCATATTATAAGATCAAACAATATAGACTTATTTTGGCCAAGTGCCATAAAGAAATGTTTGGTTCACTTTGGCTCAATAATCAAGGAAGTATTATATCAACGATTCAATATTCAATAAGCAGATTAAGCTTATCAAGAAATCAAGATTTTGGAATATCAATGAGCCATTCAACTTTTCAAGGCATAGAAACAATTCAACCATTAAGGTTGGAACAATAAAGGTTCAAGTATATGGAACAAGAAATATTATATTATTAAGTACTCACCGTGGACTCCTTTGCTCCTATGTACATTTGACTCTGATACGATTAGTGCTTCTCGCACTTTACCCAATATCCTTGTCCTTGTTATTAGACTCTACACATGCATTTCAATCATATATTAATCACTTCATGATTTATCACATTACTTAACTTAACATAAGTCATTAACATTTCTATCTTATTCACAACTTAGCATTCTAAAATTAAGATATTCTAAACTTATACTTACTACTAAACTTAACATTTCTCTAATTATTTTCCAATAACTCACTTAAAAGAATGATTCTCCTTTCTTTCAATTTTTACATTTCAATCTTCATACTATTCAAGTAAAATCGATTAAGCAATTTCCATAAGTTCAAATTATCCACAATATTACAATCAAATGGTCTCACCTGGACCTTCAATACACTAATCCCATCCGCCCACTTCATTCCTTATTATCAAACTAATAACCACTAATTTAATCTAATCAATACCAATATCTACATCTCACTTCATTCTTCCAAATAATTCAATTCAATTAAATCAATTCTAATATCAACATTTCACTTCAATCTACCAATTTAATCACCAACAATACTCTATAATCATATAAATAACAATTAATTCCATTCAATTATCTCATTTAATCACTTAATTCCATTAAACTATTTACCTAAATTCTTACAAATAAAATCATAATTCACTATCTATACATAATTGGAAATCGAGATTTATACCATATGGCTCGGTTTAATGAGCCGAAGCTTCTGTCCGAATTTGTCGATTTCAGAGGTCGCCGGAATCCGGTCGCCGGAAAATTCCAACGATGACCAAATCACGATCCGAGGATATCATCAGTTAGCTTGTGATGAGAGGAGTCCAAATATCACTTTCGTTTACCATAATCCGCTGGAAAACAGGTAGAAACGGCATCGGTAACCGTTGATGTTGCCAGATTCCGGTCAATAAAAAGATTATCTAAAATTAGCAAACAATATACCAAATCGAAGCTGGAATCACAAGGGATTCAACCATACCAATTTCGTTAAAAACGGAGATCGGAAAGTCGTCGGAAAATGGCCTAGAAGTTTCGGCCGGCGAAACTTTGGAGGGAGCGTGCGCCGCCGTCCGGTGGCTTCAGGCGACGGGCCTCTACCGGTCGACGGGGCGGCGGGCGTCCTTCCTCCTGGTGCGGCGCGTGTCGGTCGGCGGGAGCCGGAGGGCGGCGTTCCGGCGTGCAGTCCCTTGCGCGTCTCTCTCTCTCTCTCTCTCTCTCTTTCTCTCTCTGCCCTCTGTCCGTTTCCCTCTGCTTCCTCTCTGCTTCTATTTCTTCTTCTCTGTTCTGTTTGGCTGCCGACTTTACTTTTTTTTTTTTTTTTTTTTAAATATACTAACTTTAATTATAATAACAATAATAATAATAATATTTATCATATAAATTCTAAAACAGTAATTTTAACCAAAATATTAATTTTATTAATTTCATCATATTATCCATTAACTTTAATATAAAAATTATAATATATAACTTCAAATATTAATTACAAAATTTTCTATATTTTATAATAAAATTTCAATTTCTTTAATTTAAAATTTTATCAATTTAGTAAATAATAACTCAATAATTCATTTAATAAAATATTCTCTTAAAAATATTAACATAATAATATAATAAACCAATACCCTTTCAAATATCAATTTTAAATTTGAAATAATTTTCTACTATTTTAAATACTCATATAACAATATTTATAAATCATATGTCAAATATCAATATAAGTTTAGCTTATTAATATCAATATAATAATAATAAAAATATTAATATCAATATCACTATTCAAATGGAAGTTTATAACTTTAGATAATTTTGAATATCAATATAAATATAACAATAAAGGAAAATATTTTCATATAAAATTATTATTTTAAAACGTTTATATTTAAATCATTTGAATATTGAAAATATTCATTTTCAATTTGGCAACGTATTCTGATGTTAAATGGGTATCTTTACTCGTATACTGTGCATATGTCCTATATCGAGTTGGGATATTACATTCTTTCCCCCTTTATGAAATTCGTCCCCGAATTTCAATACACTTCATATAGGAAGTTACAATAACATCAGCAGATACTATCACTCCCGATACCTTATTGTTGTACATGAAACTATTCATGTACACGAATTTATCAAAATTGATTAAATCCTTCACTCATTGTCATGTCATTCATTTAGAATTTATCTCTTTTGATACTCTTATAATTCTTAAGACCTTACACAGCACTGTATATAGACGCCGTAATATCATTGTTACTGTTAAGAGGCCTCGGGTATTACATTCTACCCCCCTTAAAGAAAATTCGCCCCCGAATTTTCAAAAACAAAATGTTCACCTTTGTAAACTTGAGTAACTATATCACTTACATTATGATTCTTGCCAAAAGAATCCTAATCACTTTCATTACTTTCAATTCATCGCCTACCAACTGCACCATGCATCATTAATTATCTATTATTCATCTTCCATACATTTTCTTGCAATTATATACCTTGTTCCTCTAAGCCCCATAATCGGTCTTTAGTTCTTATCGTGTTCAACCATATATTTACATACATCTTTCTTCTTACCCTACCTAATCTCTTTTATTAATCATTAACCTTCATAATAGCATTGAATCTATAACTTCAAAAATTACCAAGAAACATTTACACAACCTTTATATCTCTTCGATTTCTGATTTCATCTCAATTTAATTGCAATCTTAAATATACCTCTTCTCATATATAGTCTTATCAATACCTAAATCACATTAACAACTGAATCATAGCTCCTATTACACCAATTACCATACTTTGAATATACATATGCCCTTGTGGTATTTCCTAATTCTGAATGACTTCCAATTTATAATTTGATAACCATGGTCTTCATATAGTTGGGATTTATTCCACTCTCATACTATCATCAACAAATTTTTCTTACTCATTACCTCTTATATATGTATATATCCATTACACTTCTTATATATGTTCATCTACAATCTTATCTCAACTTATCTTAAACACCTTATTAACAACTATTTTACACATTATATCGTTAAAAGGATTATACTTTCACCACTACTCCATAATTCTCAATCAACTCCTTATAATCACCTAAAATTTCAAACCAATATTCATCTTATTCAATCTACTATCATATTAATTAACGTAATCACTCCAAAATACAATCTTCACATTATCTCTAAAATAACTCCCACCTTTCAACATCACATGCGTCTCTTTAGCAATAAATTTATTATTACAATATTCAAATTATCAAATCACAAAAAATCTATTAACACAACTTCCCATTCCATTCCTAAAATACCATTCACTTGTACTCCATAGTTCATATGTGATCTTATATTAACTATATCAACTTTAGACACATCGAGTAATATAATTGATCTATCAAAATAAAGTAAATATACTTAAACACAATCATAAATAAGAAAACATATCAAGCACATATTTGAGTCCGTTCGAGGTAGAGTAACTCTTCCGAGACAATCTTGTCCAAATCGTAAATGAGGAGGTATCACCGCACAAGCAAAAAAAATGAATATAAAGGCCAAATCAAAGCGCGAAATTCTAGTCTATACTTAGAGAATCCAGAACATCGGCAACCAAGAATCTTATACTCCGTAGTTTATTTAGTCTAATACACTCTTAACTTATCAAAACTTATCCTTTATCTTAACTTATTTAATTCTATCTCTGTATTAATTTAATCTCATCATAGAACCTTCTCTTAAATAAAATTTGCCTAATCAATTAACTTCATAAACTCTCTTATGTCATAACTTTTATTTCCCTTAGTTCCCTTTAATTCATACTTCATATCTCCTAATATTTCCTTATACACTCTTTTCTTATCATTCAATATTTTTACTTTTCCACATCTCCATTACTTTGTTTAAACCCATTCAAATTATATTTCTGTTTAACACAAAATTCTCTAGTTCCATACCTTTCTTTAATCAACAATATTTCTTCTATAAAAATCTATTATGGTCCACTATCATTTATTATTTGTCAAAGTCAATCATATTTTTTTTTTTTACACTAATTTACTCTTAGTCTAAATCTGCTTTCAATTTCTTCTTAGAGACTATTTCATCACCATACATTTCTTGTAATCATCAACTTTATACATTCCTCTTCTTTTAAACTATACCCAATATTCTCATACATAACAAATCTCCAAATCTTTACCTTCTCATTTCTTGAATTTATAAGATAGTATCTAGACCACAATTTCGATAATACCTTGTTTAGTCTATCTTACATAAACCTTAATATATAATATCCATGTGAATCATTTACAGTCCTGTTTGACCATTGTTAAATATCATCTTTTTAGCTTATCTCACATAAATCTTACTATATAATAGCCATATAAAACATTTATGATTTCACTCAATCACTATTGAGTATTTTCCTTCATTTTATAACTTTAATGGTTCATAACTGCTAACAATTTCCTACAGTCATTTCATCCAACCATATAACCTATCATTTAATCATTTGCACATACACATCATAGATCAATTCCCTATTTCTTAGATATCTCTCATATTATAGTCAAGGAAACATATAATACTAGTGTCCCATATACCTTTTCAATAGCCTTATTACCATAACATCCTTGTTAAATTGCTTAAATCACTTTACTATATGAAGAAAATCGAAGATACTTGGCTGACTTGAAAAATTTCGACGAAACATTACACGGTGGGAGGGATGCCATCATGGGGCAGCAAGCAACAACAGCGGGCCACCATAGCGCGCGCCAAGAAGTCCCAGTGTATCGCAGTTGGGAGTCACCTACGGTCAACCAAGCTCCAATGTCCTGCAGTGGATTCCAGTGCCCCGCAGCTAGATTTCCACAGTCAAGAAGAAAAGTTCTGCGCAGAATCCAACTTCAGAAAGCCATAACTTTCAGCTACAAATGAGTTGCGAGGCCTATGGCATATCAAATCGAAACTCACCATATTTAACATTCCTACTCATTACAACTTCTTTATTGGTTTAGAAACCAATTTCCAATTAGAAACCTCAAATCTTTGTCTAAAATAAATCCTATACTTTCTCACTATCATTATGCCATTACACTTACCACTTACACATATCACTATGCATATTCCATAAAATCACATTTAAGTTTTTCACCTAATAACATTTAGCTATATCTCATAAACATAAAAGAATTCAATATACCCTCACCATTATTCATACGATATACATATTGTTCAAATCATCAATTGAACTAAGCCATGTCAATAGTCAACAGTTACTTATAATAGAAATTAATTCCTAGTAAAATATACACTTATTCATTTAAACACCTTCACATAAACAATCATTGTCTCAAATACACAATTTGCCCTTATCATCCCATTTCCACAGAACACACAATTCATTCACATATATCAATCATACTATATATCATTTTATCATTCCCGTTTTCAAGATCATTATGCACATTCCCTTTTCACAATTATTATATACATATCATATATCATAGGAGGAACTTAGACTTTTACGAGTAACGCAGATCTAGATTTATCGATATACTTCAACGACAAGAAGGAGTTCCTATGCTCCATGGTTTAACCTATAACTCTTAGTACTTATAAAGTCTAAACTAGACTTAAACTTTGCTCTGATACCATCTCTGTCACGACCCACCTTTTAAGCCGCGACGGTCCTAGGGCATGGGTAGCCATAAGGGCACCAAAACCCGTAGAACCCATTCCACTCATAATCAATTGACATTCATTACATTGAACCATATCCCAAGACCGTAGCCTAATCACATTTCCTTAATACCCATTTCTTGCTATCATTTCCACTTATGATATTATTTACATATATAACTTGTAAAACCTTTAAAGTTTCATTTCATGTCATTAACTCAACGTTCAATAGTTCATATATATTTACAATAAAGGTTATGATACAAATCATATTATACAAACATCCTTTAACATATTAATGCTAACCCACTAATAACCATTCATGTTACATATAGACCTTATAACTTTCAATAACCATGGAGTTCTACTTACAACACCGAAACTTATCAAAACAGTTCCCAAGCGAATGATGAGCTTGGGACTTTTTACTTTGCTAACTCGTTGACTGTACCTGAAAAGTTTAAACCACTAAAATATGAGACAGAGCTCAGTGAGTACATAATAAAACTGTATAAAATAAGCAAGTGATAGGTGGTTTAGTGATAATTTCTTATAGCAATGAAGTGAAACGAATCAAGAATCATTCTTATGGAATAGTTTTCCATATACAGTAATTATTGCATTTTTAGTAGAATATTTCCTTTATGGAAACGGTGTGTTTCCCACATTATCATTATCACTTGAGTGGCGGCTTACGCCTTGCTCACTCCCATTTCAGTCACACGTACAACTGATGGGGTCGCACGTACTGGGGGCCATAAACCCTTCCCAGCTAGGGTTCGGATACTCTTTACCCTATCCGCAGGTTCATTACCATTGTGCACAATGTCTGACGTATTGCCCCACATCAGAGGGGTATTCTGCTTGCCACGATATCATTAAAACATTTTTCCTTTCCATCCATGAAATACTTCAATGGATAATATATCAATAAATAATCAAATTTCTCATCATTGATCATATTAGGAAATGAAGCAATAAGGCTCATTTGGCCAAGTGCCATAAGAGATATTTAATTCAATAATTGGTAAAACATATCATGCATGCCAAAGAATTGCAATGCATTTTAATTAGGAAAGTGATCCAACATTTAGGCTTATACTTAAAGCACAAGAAATGTAATGTTATAATGGATAATATATAATCTCAATTGGGTTCTCATTATTAATCATATTATAAGATCAAACAATATAGACTTATTTTGGCCAAGTGCCATAAAGAAATGTTTGGTTCACTTTGGCTCAATAATCAAGGAAGTATTATATCAACGATTCAATATTCAATAAGCAGATTAAGCTTATCAAGAAATCAAGATTTTGGAATATCAATGAGCCATTCAACTTTTCAAGGCATAGAAACAATTCAACCATTAAGGTTGGAACAATAAAGGTTCAAGTATATGGAACAAGAAATATTATATTATTAAGTACTCACCGTGGACTCCTTTGCTCCTATGTACATTTGACTCTGATACGATTAGTGCTTCTCGCACTTTACCCAATATCCTTGTCCTTGTTATTAGACTCTACACATGCATTTCAATCATATATTAATCACTTCATGATTTATCACATTACTTAACTTAACATAAGTCATTAACATTTCTATCTTATTCACAACTTAGCATTCTAAAATTAAGATATTCTAAACTTATACTTACTACTAAACTTAACATTTCTCTAATTATTTTCCAATAACTCACTTAAAAGAATGATTCTCCTTTCTTTCAATTTTTACATTTCAATCTTCATACTATTCAAGTAAAATCGATTAAGCAATTTCCATAAGTTCAAATTATCCACAATATTACAATCAAATGGTCTCACCTGGACCTTCAATACACTAATCCCATCCGCCCACTTCATTCCTTATTATCAAACTAATAACCACTAATTTAATCTAATCAATACCAATATCTACATCTCACTTCATTCTTCCAAATAATTCAATTCAATTAAATCAATTCTAATATCAACATTTCACTTCAATCTACCAATTTAATCACCAACAATACTCTATAATCATATAAATAACAATTAATTCCATTCAATTATCTCATTTAATCACTTAATTCCATTAAACTATTTACCTAAATTCTTACAAATAAAATCATAATTCACTATCTATACATAATTGGAAATCGAGATTTATACCATATGGCTCGGTTTAATGAGCCGAAACTTCTGTCCGAATTTGTCGATTTCAGAGGTCGCCGGAATCCGGTCGCCGGAAAATTCCAACGATGACCAAATCACGATCCGAGGATATCATCAGTTAGCTTGTGAAGGAGTCCAAATATCACTTTCGTTTACCATAATCCGCTGGAAAACAGGTAGAAACGGCATCGGTAACCGTTGATGTTGCCGGATTCCGGTCAATAAAAAGATTATCTAAAATTAGCAAACAATATACCAAATCGAAGCTGGAATCACAAGGGATTCAACCATACCAATTTCGTTAAAAACGGAGATCGGAAAGTCGTCGGAAAATGGCCTAGAAGTTTCGGCCGGCGAAACTTTGGAGGGAGCGTGCGCCGCCGTCCGGTGGCTTCAGGCGACGGGCCTCTACCGGTCGACGGGGCGGCGGGCGTCCTTCCTCCTGGTGCGGCGCGTGTCGGTCGGCGGGAGCCGGAGGGCGGCGTTCCGGCGTGCAGTCCCTTGCGCGTCTCTCTCTCTCTCTCTCTCTCTCTTTCTCTCTCTGCCCTCTGTCCGTTTCCCTCTGCTTCCTCTCTGCTTCTATTTCTTCTTCTCTGTTCTGTTTGGCTGCCGACTTTACTTTTTTTTTTTTTTTTTTTTAAATATACTAACTTTAATTATAATAACAATAATAATAATAATATTTATCATATAAATTCTAAAACAGTAATTTTAACCAAAATATTAATTTTATTAATTTCATCATATTATCCATTAACTTTAATATAAAAATTATAATATATAACTTCAAATATTAATTACAAAATTTTCTATATTTTATAATAAAATTTCAATTTCTTTAATTTAAAATTTTATCAATTTAGTAAATAATAACTCAATAATTCATTTAATAAAATATTCTCTTAAAAATATTAACATAATAATATAATAAACCAATACCCTTTCAAATATCAATTTTAAATTTGAAATAATTTTCTACTATTTTAAATACTCATATAACAATATTTATAAATCATATGTCAAATATCAATATAAGTTTAGCTTATTAATATCAATATAATAATAATAAAAATATTAATATCAATATCACTATTCAAATGGAAGTTTATAACTTTAGATAATTTTGAATATCAATATAAATATAACAATAAAGGAAAATATTTTCATATAAAATTATTATTTTAAAACGTTTATATTTAAATCATTTGAATATTGAAAATATTCATTTTCAATTTGGCAACGTATTCTGATGTTAAATGGGTATCTTTACTCGTATACTGTGCATATGTCCTATATCGAGTTGGGATATTACAACATGTATACATGAAAAGGCAAAAACTGACAAAAAAAAAGGTCTCTAACAACCACGCCTGGGTCTGCGGCGCCCTCGCCTAGGCACATCCTGTTCGTGACTATCCTCCGACAAACCCCTCTCATACAAAAAGGTGGTCAAAGCAAATTTATATCGGCCCAAGTGGTCGTAGTGATAGCGAATAAAATCCATAGGAACCTGAGGAAGAAAGACATATCAGAATCAATACAAGGCAAAACTGTCAAAAAGTTAAAAGTTCCAGCTGAGCAAAGTCATTACCTTTGTCACAATCTCAGGGATAGTAGGAAAGAAGGCTGGACGCTCATTGGGAACATGGTAACGACATAATCAGTCGTCATCAGAGAAATAATCCAGATAAGCTGGCAAGCGGATAAGACCAATAGGCAAGGGAACTGAATCAGTCGGACCTCCCACTGAAACATCTGGAGCTGGAGCTGGGGCAGAGCCGCTAGCCCCTGAAGGGCCAACCCCAGAAGGATCAACTGCAAAACCTGAATGGCCAGTCATAACACCTGAAGGTCCAACCCTAGGACCTACGCTGTCAACCAGAACAGTACCGCCAGCCCGTGAGAAGCTCCCAACTCTAGAGGGAGGACCTCGGGAAGAGGCTGAACTAGATCTCCTATGTAACGGTCCTCGCAATCTATCCAAGGGAGGTGTCCCCCACATCAAGAATGTCTCACAGAACTCATCATAATCTGCATCCAGCAATAGAAAATCTAGACATAAAACTCTAGTAACCCACTTATCCTCTCCCAAGATAGCTAGCCCAAACCTCATGTCTATCGGAGGGGGCAGTGGCACAACTCTCTCTCCTGTAACCTGTGCCCTTACCCTCTCTCCCAAATAGAACATCCTCAATGACTCACAGCGGAGTAAGAGTCGACAAGAGGCCAAGGCCATGCTAGGCCTGATCCGGTCAAGGATCCACTCCATGAACTTGATAAATGGTGACCATCTCACCTGCAAACAGATTGCAATATGCAGTAGTAGAAGATGAAACAGTAAGATTCGGGTTAAGATCAACGGAGAAATACCTGGTCTGCAGTCATAGTAGCAAAGAACTGTCTGCACTGATCAAATTGTCCTGTCATTAAGTCAGGTCTGTTGGACGCCCTCCAAATGCGTCCATAAGGGGAACAATAGCATTAGGGTCTCTCAGTGATGGAGCCAACATCGAAAAATGCTCATAAACTCAATACTGCAGGAAACAGAATTTTGTCAGTCACTAGGCAGAGATCAGACAACAAATACCACAGAGTAATACTCACCTCAAGCACAATGGAGGTACCGCCATGACCGCAAAGCGTGCCACGGGAAATGCTGCATAGCTCATGGTCCATAACACAAAGGCCAGCACCTCCCCAGTCAAACTCCCCAATCTCATCCAGATTCTCCAAGGATTGCAGGATATTCAGATTTATGCAGTCCTTATTGTTAAGCAGAAAAGTACAGCTCAAGATAATCAAGGCGCAAAGTCTAGCACCCTGATCAACACCATACTGACTAGGAGCCTGACCCATAGTCATCAAAGCCTGATGAAGCCAAGAACGTGGGACATTCAGGCTCCTACGAGGGGGATCAGCCCCAATCAGAGCGGTCATCTCTACAGAAGAGCGCTCGATCCATGGAGAATAAAACTCGAGAGGACGAGATCTGAAATGCATACCAGTAAGCATGCTCCACTCGAAGGGAGTGACTGTCATCTCACCACAGCCAAGGTGGAATGTGTTTGTAGTATCCCACCAACGCTCAACTAATGCTCTGAGTATAATGGTATTAACTGGCTGCTTGACATCCAGCTCCAGCCACCTGAGCAGTCCAGATGGCTCAAGACGCAGACGAACAGCCTCCTGATTAGTCAAGTAAATGCGGACCAGCTCCATGACACTACAGCCACCCCGGGGCCTTAAATTTGTCCTGTGTAATTTTTGTAAAAAAAAAGAAAAAAATATTTTAAATATATATTATTATCATAATTTTTACTGACTATGCAGGAAAAAGAAAGCATACCTGGAGAGTTCCAATGAAGTTGATGTGCTGCTCCGGCTCCTTTAGCAATATCTCTAAATTTTCAACACCCGTTGTTGGCTGATTGAAGATATCCATAAGGAGAAAGTAAAAGAGAGAAAGTAAAATTTGAGAGAAGAAAAGAAGCTAGAGAGAGAGAGAGAGAAAAGAAGAGAGAAAATGAAGTTATGAGAAAAAATAAGGAAGTTAAGCTTTATATAGAAGTGGAGGTGGGCCCCCCCTCATAACATCTTTTTATTTTTTGTTTCGCAGGTTCAATTCACGTGGTTTTGCCATAACAAGCTCATTTTAAATCGAAATTTAGTTCCGTCTGAAGCAGTGAATCCATGGGATTTTTATCCATCTCCCGAAATAGATGGGGTCTCGATCGGAGTTCAGAATCTCCTAAAATTGCAGAAAAGCTAAAAATTCAAAAATAGCCTGAAAATTGGAAAACAGTCCAAACTGAATCAGAATAGCCAGAAATCATACATGAAACTCTTCCATAAATCCCAATACTGAAAGGGACGTTTAGAATTCTCAGAATGGCATCCTAAGCCCTTCGGTTCACACTTATCAGATTCAGCCTCTGTCCGGCCAAATCAGATAAGGGAGGCAGCCTTAAAAATGCATCTCAAGTGGACCATCTTTCAATTATGAATCCACAGAATCAAGCAGAGCTCGAATCGGAGCTAAAATGGGCCCGAAACGGACATAAACGGATTGAGCCGTGTGAGTGGTGCTGGGAGGCACGTTTTCCGTGCCGCCTCCCGTGCCGCCAGAAAAAGGCCGTGCCACTTGCGTAGCATCAATGTGATGCCGACGATCTGGCGGCATGCCTGGTATGCCGCCCAGACTGCCAGCGCATCGGCCCTGCCGCTGGAGCCGTATCGACGACGCCGTCCGTGCCGTCGGCTTCTCCTCTGGCAGCTCTATAAATAGGAGCTTCCTCCAGCCTCATTGGGCATAATTTCCAATGATTTCCAATGAATTCTAAAGCATTCTAGAGCATTTTCAAAGCAATTGAGACATATTTCAAAGCATATTTTCGTTCTTATACTCACACATTTGCTGTTTCTAGATCCAGATTCCAAGCTTCCTTTAAATTCAAGGTGGAGTTGAGATCAGGAGCAAAGCTAGTTCCATTCGTTCAAAAGCCAAGAAAAGCAAAGGTATAATCCCTTTCTTATTTTAAAATTCTAAATTCAGATCTAGAATTTTCTTTAGATTTAAAACTGAAAAGATCTAAAAACTTATTAATTTAAGAATCAGAATTAAGTTAATAAGCAAACCAACATATTTCTAAAAACCCCTCCTTCGCGAGAAGGGAGAACTACGTGGGGTTTGATTCCTATTCAATAGGATACGCAAGCTGTCATTCTGAAGGACATCAACTCCAAAATCTTTTATCAATATTGTTTTCCTTTTTATTTTGATTTATTCATATTAATCTTTTGTTTGTGATTATTTTCAATTTATTTTGGGGAATGTATGCTTTTCCTAGTACTCATAAGGGCTAAAGGAAAGATCCCCTTTATTTCATTTGTTTTGATATTGTAATAATTAAGTAGGATTTATCTTGCCTATTTATTTATTATTGTCATTCCATGACATCATATATATATACATATCTGCTCATTCATCATTATATTCCTGTTCATGCATACACAAAAATTCCTTTTTAAGAGTTATTTTGCATTTTTAGCCATACTAAAGAAAATATATTTTCTTAACTGTGCAATTACCAAAACCTGATCCCCGAGCCCTCTTTGGTCACTCGCGGATTGGTGCACTTTTCCATTGGGGTAAAATCAAATTATTTTTGGAGTCAATCATGTTGGGTTTTCTTTAATTTTCCCAATTAAAATAAATAAATTAAAGTGGCGACTCACTTTTTAACTGTCACATTACAAAAATCAATTTTCTGAACTCACAGCGAGTTCCAATCGTAGAGTTTATCCCAAAAAGAATTTCGATCCCTCGAAGGATCGGACCGGTGCTCGGGCGAGGCCTTACAGGATAGTGCTAAAAGAATTACTAGATTTTTGAAAAAAATTTATGATGTTACAGTTAAGATTTATGGCTCTTTGTATTCTACATCCAGTTTGTATTTTCCTGAAATAATAAAGATACTTAAAGGGTTGCAATTATGCGAGGGGTCTACAAATTCTTCCCTTTCCATTATGGGTAGGCACATGAAAGTTAAGTTTGATAAATATTGGGGTAGTCTTGATAAGATGAATGTATTATTATTTATGGCAGTTGTACTAGATCCTAGGTATAAGATTAATTACCTTAGGGTTAAGTATAATGGGTATTATGGTGAGGTTGAGGCTACAAATTTATGTATAAGAGTGAAAAAGGCTCTCAATGATATGATGGAAGAGTACAAAGTAGTCAATGCTAAAAGTGGATGTAGCCAGGTACCAAATGCACCATCCTGTCATACTGAGAATCAGCTTGGTGATGTGGAAGATGAGATAGATGAGTATTTCAGTAAGAAAGAGAAAAAGAGTAATCTCAGTGTGCAATATGAGTTAGATATCTATTTAGAGGAGAGAGAGGAGAAATTTATGTTGGATTTCAATTTGTTGGGATGGTGGAAGATAAATTCAGTGAGATTTCCCATATTAAGCAAAGTTGCAAGAGATGTTTTGGCCATTCAGTGTTCAATAGTGGCAAGCGAATATGCCTTCAGCACTGATGGAAGAACACTAAATCAATTCAGGAGTTCTTTAACTCTTGCAACTACTGAAGTCTTGATTTGCTGCCAAGACTGGTTAAGGACCACTTCTCATCCATTCAACTTGAAGAGACACTGGCAGAACTTGAGAACTTTGAGAATGGTATCTTTTCAGTTTCAATTTACATTTTCTTTTTCATTTCCGTTTCAGTTTATATTTTCAATTTTAATTTAGCTCTATTAATTTCACTTGCAGGTGTATTAAAAGAGCCTGAAATTGTTAAGAATGTGGTTCCTAGGACTTTGGTGGATTGTTGAACAATTAAGGTAATATGTCAATTATTTTGAATTTAATTCTATATTTTCTAGATTTTGTTCTTTGCAGTTGCTGCTTGTGTGTTATATTTATACTGTTAGTTTCTTTCTTCTTGCAGGCTTCTCTAAGATATACCTGGATTTTTAGGGAGTTTTCTTATGAATTCATTTCTCTTTTTATTTTGAACCTGGGAATCTATTAATTTTACTACTTGGTGACAGTTGTGGTTGCTTATTGCCTTATTGTACGTTGATTTTTTTTTATCTGAATATGCATAATTGAAGTGCATATGGCATCCTATTTTTGCTCCTTTCTTGTTGCTACATACTCTGCAATCTCCGTAAGTTTTCCTTCCTTGTTGGTTATTGCTGCTCCAAAATGCCTCTACTACTGTTATTCTGCTGCTACTGCTGTCCTGTTGCTACTGCTAGCCTGCTACTAATATCCTGCTGCTATTGCTACATTGCTTCTCTACTGCTGCTATCCTGCTGTTATTGATAAATTGCTTCTCAGCTACTGCTAATATGCTCTATTCATGAACAATTTCAAATTTGAAAGTTATTTGTTGATGTTATATTTGCTACAATATGTTATGTTTGCTTGAATTCTGTAATATTTGGTACAATTTGTTATGATTTGCTTGAGAAGTATTACAACTTACAAGTATTGGAATATTTTCAAATTAATATTACTTGATATATTTCATGAAATGTAATTGAGTTTGTCTGTGCAATTTGCTACAAAGAAAAAAAAAACTGATAAGCATAAACATTTACTCAAAATACCCAAAATTCCTGATCCCCCTGACTTGTTTTCCCTGAACCATTAGAATTGAATATCCAAACTATCCCAAACTGAAAAATCGGTTCAATTCAGTCTGGGACTTTCTTTGTAATAATTTGGTACCGGTTCTTTAATATCTCAAGAACCGAAGTTTTGGTTTGGTTCAGGTATTTTCAAATCTCCGTCTTTACCCAAACTGTGCACACCCCTAGTAATTAGTATAATCAAATTATTTATTTAATTTTTAGAATTAAGGAGTGATTATGTGGGTCCCCTAAATCCATAAGGATTAGAGGGAACACTCTCCTTAATTTGTGGATGTTTGCTTTAATCATTTCATTAATTTTCTATGTACCATGCTTTCATACTATGCCATGTTCATACATTTAATTATTTGCCACCTTATAAATATCATTCATGAAATTAATTTTCTAAGTCAAATTAAACTTAAGAGTCAAATTTAGATTATTTAACTAAAAACCTAGTCCCCAAACTTAACCTAGTTCAAAAACTAGTAATTATCCTTGGGTAAATTAATTGAAAAATTAATAAATTGGAGTTAATTAGGATTTTTTCTTTAATATTTTTCCAACTAAATAAAAGTAAGGTGGTGATTCTTAAAATCATTTTAAAAAACAACCAATCCAAATCCAAGGGTTCTATTATGAGTTTAAACCCAAATGAGTATTCGATTCTCTCTAGCGAATTAGGCCAGTGCTCGAGCGAGGCCTCACAGCTGGCAACTCCACCAGGGACTGGTTGCCACTTTTTTAAAATATAAAAAGGAAAATAAGAGGATTACTATTTGGTTAAGGAAAAAATTTTCCAAAATAATCTCCATTTGGCTCATTAAGTATAATTTGACTTTTATTCATCACTTTGCATAATAAAGGCTCCTTGCCTAACCTTAGCTTTAGGAAAACTTTTGGATGATAAGTACTATTGGCTCAACAACTCTCTTTGAGTATGTTGGGAGATAGTGAAAGCATTCCATCCCATGACAAATCCCTGATCATTTCAGTGGTATAACGAGCAATTAGTACCTTGAACCCATGCGAGACTCCTTTCCTCATATGTGTTTAGGTATATCGATGCTCTAGTGGGACAAAGACTCTTAATCAAACCACCCTTCACCCTTGTGCATGTAGTCGCCCTAGCATTGACCCTAGGTTTAATGTACCGTAATAATGGAGATATTTGTGCATATGCCCATGAAACTTTTTTTGGCATGCATCATGACATTTTCATGCATACATAATATGAGAAACTCGAATTGGTAAAACCTGAACACCTCAAAGACCTAAACCAGTGGTCGATCACCTAAAACACAGTAACCTCATACACTTACACTATCAAACCTTTAAACTGGTGCTAACTATATGGAGGGAATCCTTTTCCCAACACATTTTCACATTCATTCCATTTTTTCCTTCACAATTCTATATTCTTACCCATTTTTCTATTTGTTTCCTATTTCAAATGTACCAATGGCCAACACCTCTAGCCTTTTGCACGATGAGCATCTTTTTTGCCAACCTTTATAAGAAATAAGAGGAGACATTCTAAATTGCACTTACCATTGCCCTTAAGACCTAAGTTGATTCCTTTACCAATACACTTAACACCTAGTCTATCACATTCACTAGTGCTCTCAACTCTCAATGCCAATCCATCATTAATGAGATTAAGGACATAACCAATGCCACCATCACTCATCCGCCTACTCTACTTGCTTTCACCCAAGTCAGAACCAGCCATGCCCTCACTTTCACTCCTCCCATTATCGATCTCACCAATAAAGGAAAGACACCAGAAACTCCAACCTCTACAGCTTTGGATCTGAATGCCATTGCCACCACTTCCACTATGAATCCTTTTCAAAGTAGAGATTTCTCTAGCTTCCCTGAAGCTAAGAAACTAATGGAGAAATTTGAGGCTATAGAGAGGACTATCAAGAACATAAAAAAGTATAAAGACGTGATAGATGTCGAATCTCTAACTCTCTTCCCTAATACGAGGGTTCCACTAAAATTTAAGATGCCGATCATGGAAAAATTTAATGGCACTACACACCCCAAAACTCACCTCAAGATGTATGTGGGCGCCATGAGCCCCTTGGGTATGGATAACGAGCTTCATACTCAGTGATTCCAATAATCCTTTAGCGAAGCTACGATCAAATGGTTACTAGATCTCGATCAGAATCACAAGAAAACATAATATGACATCTGCAATGCTTTAGTCAAGCAATACCATTATAATATTAAAGTGGATGTCACTCGTTGAGATCTAGAGACCACTAAGTAAGGCCAAAGAGAGTCCTTCACCATGTTCCTTATAAAGTGGAGGGCAAAAGCAGCCCAAATAGTGAACCATCCATACAAAATAGAGTAAATTGACATCATTGTCGAGAATCTCTGCCCCAAGTATTAGACACATCTTCAAACTCAATACCTCCCTAACTTCAAAGCTCTCATTGTCACTGCCAACAAGATAGAGGATTTGATCCAATTAGGATAAATTAAGGATGAATCCTCTAGCTTGAGATATCATAAGAACAACAACACCACCAACTCCACCACCTAAAGAGGAGGGGAGATAAATGATGTCTCCTATCACTAACAGATGAGTTTGGAAAGAAGAGCTTTCTCTAAGTTAGGCATGCCCCTAAGCATTGCCTATAAGAAGGCCTTAGATACCTATCTTGTCAAGCCTCTAGAGCCAAGAGCACCTCCCAACCGCTTGCCTAAAGGGTACAATTCTAATAAGATCTGTGACTATGATCAAAGGCCAAGTCACAAAATTAATGTTTGCAAGGCTTTGAAGCACAAAATTCAAGACCTTATTGACAGTAGAGACATCATTGCTCCCGAACCCAAAGCCTAATATGAACTCTTAATTTTGCACCTATTAATCCAACTGCACCTTGGTACCTACTAAGTTTAACATGCTATGCAAAGCCGTTATGGCAATCCTGCTAAATAAGAAAACTTTTTAGCCTTCAATTACATTGCTATTAGACATCTAAATTTCATAAACCCCAAACCAATAACCAATCTCTAAAAAAAAAAAAAAGTCAAGCCAGACAAGCCTAGTGCGAACCCTTTTACCCCTTTCAACCCAATTTTTAACCCCTTTTCACACTATTTCTTTAGTCTTTTCACTTTTCAATTCCTAAACTACGCTCATCCACTTTTCCTATAAATACTCCCCTCCATTTCTCATTTTTCTTCACCCCTTGAGTTAGAGTTGATAGTTATCCTTTAATTCCTCTCTTCTTCTTCCACCAACCACTCTCTAATTAATTAATTAATCTTTTTAATTAATTAATTATCTCACCCTAACCAAGTTAATTAATCTTTTTAATTAACTAAAACTCTTTTTTTAATTAAAATAATCACTCAATTAATTAATTAATTAATCTTTTTAATTAGTTAATTAATCACTTTTTTTCAAAATCAAATTAATCCTTTTTTTAATCCACCCCTCATCAAAATTAATTAATTAATCATTTTAGTTAATTAAACCATCCATCCATTTCATCACATTAATTAGTTAATTAATCATTTTAATTAATTAATTAATTAGTCTCTCATTCAATCCAATCACCAGGTCTTAATAAAACAGAATTTCGGTCTGATAAAACTCTCCGCCATGCAAAAGTAAAGGTATCAGTCTTTTCCTCTTAAACCCAAATCAAATCAATTAATTAAATCAACTCTTAAACCCTTCTACTTAATCGTGAAATAAACTACTTGAGTTTTGGTCCCCATTCAATAGAGTACGTAGGTACATTTGGAATTTAAATCCAAACTTCAAATCCAATCCCAAGATTGATTTCATTTTCCTTTGCTTTCAATTATTTATTTATTTTTGGAATTAAAGAGTGATTATATGATTCCCCTAAATTCATAAGAATTAGAGGGAACAATCTCTTTAATTTGTAAATATTTACTTTGATTGTTTTATTAATCCCCATGCACTATGCATTCATGTTATGCCAAATTCATGCATTTTCCTTATTATTATCTCTCATTCATAAAACTAATTTTTTAAAGTCAAATTAAACTTAAAAGTCAAATTTAGATTATGTAAATCAAAAACCTAGTCCTCGAACTCAACTTAGTTCGAGGCTAGTGATTTTATCCTTGGGTAAATTAATTGAAAATTAATGAATTGGAGTCAATTGGGTTTTTCCTTCATTTTCCTATTTAAAAATAAATTAAGATGGCAACTCCCAAAATTATTTTTAAAATCAGTTAATTTGAACCTGAGGGTTCTATCGTGAATCTAAACCTGAATGATCATCCAAATTCTCTCTAGAAGATCAGGCCAGTGCTTGGGCGAGGCCTCACACCTAACATTGCCACTGATCCTTTTCCTAACCACTAAGCTCACCCGACCATCTCAAGCTTCACCTAATAAACAGTATTTTGATAAGAGTGCTAGCATTGTTGTGCCCCTATCTAAATCTTTTGAGTCTACGTCTGAGTCCTCTGACTCTATGTTTGAGTCCGAGTCATCCGAGTTTAAGTCTAAGTCTTTTGAGTCTATATCTATTAAATCTTTCTTTCAGTTCGAGTAAGTCAAGTCTTGTCCTCCTTTTCAACTTATCCTTTAATGTAACCCATGATGATGAGACTTTTGTTAATAATAATTTTTTTTTTTTTTTGCTTTCTATTTCACTTTAATTCTTCTAGTTCATCTTTAAATGGGACATCTAAAAAAATAAAAAAGAACAAAAAAAGAAAATAAAAAAAATGAAAAAGGCAAAAGGATCAATTAATTATGGGACAAAAAAAGAAAAAATCCAAAATCCCATACATTATATTTGCATGGCAGTAGTGAAAAAGCTTATGAGCCATACTGTACAAGACAAGAACATGATAGGGATGATCCAAAACATCATAGTTTATGAGATCCTAACCTACAAGAAGCCTGTCAATGAGAAGCCACGAAGAATGAAGGCAAAATAGATCGAAGGATATCATAGCCAACTAAATGCCATTGATAAAAAAGAGAATGGAAATTCAGGGCTATCAATAAAGATCTATTAGGCACTTCAACAAGAAGGTGAAAGACAAGTGTTTGCAAGAAGGAAAAGATTAAAGCTTTTGTTCATGATCTAAGAAGAAAGTTTAGACCGAATTAGGCCAGATCATACATGCTCAAGAAGATCCTAGCCAATAAAGGTGCCATCCTTGTAGACATGGACGGAAATGAATTTCCCTATCCTTGCAACTAAAATTAGCCAAAGCGATACTTCATCCGAAGATGATATCTGCATTTCATTTCTGTTTCCATGCATATGTAATCAAAACTACATGGACTTGATTCTCCCTAAAGAATGAGAAAAATTAATGAAAGGAAAATGATTATAAGGGATACGCAGGCAGCCCGTCTCGAGTGTAGTCTAAATCATGATATAAAATATTTTGTTTGCATCATATTCTCATTTTCTCTATGCTTAAAACATCATTCGCTTAAATTTTTTACCTAAACAAAACAAAAAGAGAAAAATAAAAAAAGAACAAGAAAAGAATGCCTAATAAGCTGAAAACCCAAAAGGGAGGCTTGGGCAGAAATTAGAACAAAAATAAAAAATGTCTCATTTAATGGTGATCAAATTTTGCAAAATACAAATCCATCATTATGACAAAAAGAATAGCCCTTTCAATGTCATCTACAGCTTATCTTGTTTTGTGTAGTCTCGTCAACCTGCAATTATCTTGAACAAAAAGTGAAAAAAAAAAAGTCATGTCTGACGTCATGGTCTAGCTAGTCCTCATCTACCTCCTAAGATACACATCTTTCGTGTCCTCATCATAATCAAAGTCTACCATAATCTCCTCAAATAGGCACACCCCTCCTCCATATCTTTGTAGCTCCCACTACCACAATAATAAAAGTACCAACAAAATTAGAACTACTCACCACAGTAGTATCGAAAATCCTTTCTTAAGTATCAATAGTTCTGAAACTACCCTCAAAATCCTCCTCTATAATTCAAAAACTGTAGTATCCCTTTCTGCCTTAACTATAGCGATCCTTTTCTAAACTACCACTGTAATGTCACCCTATTTTCTTATTATAGTCATAGTCTCCTTTGTCACCACTATCATAGTCTGAGTCACTGCTATAGCCTATGATGCTACACGTCCTACAGATCCTCCAGTCTCCATTAAAGATTGGGTCACCCCTCTATCTATATTGCAATCCTATCGCCACTAATGGTTCTCCTCTTACCCATCCTTCGTCAGTTACATCACTCTCTATTACCCTCAATAAGGCATCCTAACACTTTTTCTCAACTGGTCAAACCACCTGTCATACCTATCTGTGGTTCTAAGTGAAATCCCAAATTAAACAGTATGATAACTCCTTAGCTAGCCACCTCCTGATAGCTCTGGCAATGGGAGTTGTGATCTGCATATACTCTAAGGAAAGAAAACTGGGGGCATGTCCTGAGTCTACCTCATTTGCCTTAAAATCCTCATCCCCTGGTGGAAGGTCATTTAAACTAAACTCAAAAGGCAAACCAATTGACACCTATGACTCCTCGTTATGAGAGATCCAATCCCTTACCATTGCCAGTGCTAAAATATGTCCTTTTAGGTAAGCTCTGACAGCCATTCTTTTTAATCTCTAACCAAGCATCAGTAAGGCATATGCGGTATGAAGAAGCAGGGGCCACCACCTGAAAATGATCTAGCTGCCACACTTGCAAAATAGCCTAGAATCTAAAACCAGACAGCCATAAAGCACCTTTAATAGAAAGGGCAATAACAAATAAATTTTTCTCACTTGGAGAATAACTAAGGAGATAGTCCATCTCTTTAAATTTCAAATAAAGCAATCAAAAATCATCCATGTCTCCACCAGATGGCTCTAACCACAAAATGCCTCTGTCAATAGACTCATGAAACACGTATCAAACTCTCAGAAAACCAAGGCTCTCATCTAAAACCTCTGCCCCTATATATCTCTATTGTCACCGGGATCATGGAACTTCTCAATTATAACGATCAAATTCACCTAATCATCGCCAACCACCAACTAGCTTATGACATCCTAAGACAAGTCTATTAACTCCTAAAAAGTGCATAAAATGCCAAATTTTGAACTCTAACACCACCAGAGTTGCCTGTGAGTTTTAGCCAAGCTATAGCATTGAACTTCTCAAAGGTGGAACACAACTCCTCCTTAGCAGCACTAAAATAGAAGACACGAGCCACCGAATTCCAAAACCTTTAACAAGCCCTCAAAAAAATCTCAATCCACTCGAACTCTTTATAATGTCACAATGGCAATTATTCCATACTAACCTAAATTGAGTTCCTTAATCTTTTCGAGTTTCTCATTCCACAAATGCATAGCTCCACAAACGTAAAATTGCATTCTCAAAGCAAACTCGTGAACTCACCCTATTGCATCCATGTAATCATCTATTACAGGCATCATCACAAATCATCCATGGCATAGAAGTAACATAAAAGGTCCATGAATCCTAAAACATGCATACATGAACATGCATTATCTATACACAAACATACATTGCATATACAACTATCTCCAGCCATGCACAATCATGCATAAGCCAAGCTAGTGGCGTCTTCATAGTTGACCACTACTTCCTCAAAGCTGACCGACATCTCCTAAAGCTAACCATTGCCTACTCAAAGCTGACCTACATTTGCTAAAGCTGATCAGTGTCTTTTCAAAGCTGATTGACATCTTTTAAAGCTGATGAGTACTTTCTCAAAGCTTACTGGCATCTTATGAGGCTGACCATTGCCTCCTTGAAGCTGATTGACATCTTTTAAAGCTGACCAATACATTCTCGAAGTTAATCGACATCTCTTGAGGCTGATCAATGCCTCCTTAAAGCTAACCGACATCTATTGAAGCTGATCAATGCCTCTTTGAAGCTGACTGACCCCTTATGAAGCTAACTAGTACCCCTTGAAGCTTACTGATATCTCTTCGAAGTGGACTGATACTCTTTTATCCAAACCCATTAATTTCCACCCATAAATATCTAGAAATAATCATCTAGACATCCCTATGGTTCCTTTTTCCATCTCTTTTATCAAAAATTTATCCAAGTTCTTCACCTAGATATGTCTAATCTAGGCATCTCTCTGGTTTTTTTCCCCACATCGAATCAACTTAATCAATCAATTCACCTAAAAACATCTAACCACTATTCTGGATATCCTTATGGTTCATTTTCTCACTTCTGTTTATCAGTCAACTCCATCCATAAATGTCTAGAAATAATCACCTAGACATCCATGTGGATCCCTTTTCTATCCCTATTATCAAACATCCATCTAAATCCTTTGCCTAGAAATGTCTAAACAGTGACATCCCTCTAGTCCTTTTTTTCATTTTTTCATCCGAATCAATTGAATCCATCAATCCACTTAAAAATATCTAGTTCACCCCTAGAGTTAGAGTTGATAGCTATCCTCTAATTCCTCTCTTCTTCTCCCTTTAACCACTCTCTAATTAATTAATTAATCTTTTTAATTAAATATTTATCTTAGCCTAATCAAGTTAATTAATCTTTTTAATTAATTAAAACTCCTTTTTTAAATTAAAAGAATCACTCGATTAATTAATTAATTACTTTTTTTAAAATCAAATTAATCTTTTTTTATCCACCCCTATCTGAATTAATTAATTAATTAATCATTTTAATTAATTAATGCATCCATTTCTTTATATTAATTAGTTAATTAATAATTTTAATTAATTAATTAATCCAATCACCTGGTCCTGATAAAACTCTCCGTTTGCTAAAAGCAAAGCTATTAGCCTTTTTCACTCTCAAAACAACCAAACCAAAATTAATCTTATCAACTCTTAAACCCCTCTACTTAATTATGGAATGAACTACGTAGGTTTTAATCCCATTCAATGAGGTACGTAGACACATTTGAAATCTAAATCCAAATCCCAATTAATCTCCTTTCCCTTTTTATTTTCCAAATGTAATTAGTAAAATCAATTTATTTATTTAATTTTTGGAATGAAGGAGTGACTATATGGTTCCCCTAAATCCATAAGGATTAGAGGGACCACTCTCCTCAACTGATGGATATTTGCTTTAATCACTTCATTAATTTTTTATGTACCATGCATTCATACTATGCCATGTTTATACATTTAATTATTTGTCACCTTATCAATGTCATTCATGAAATTAATTTTCTAATTCAAATTAAACTTAAGAACCAAATTTAGATTATTTAACCAAAAACCTAGTCCCCAAGCTCAATTTAGTTCAAAGACTAGTACTTTTTATCCTTGGGTAAATTAATTGCAAAATTAATGGATCATAGTCAATTTAAGTTTTTTCCTTAATATTTTTCCAACTAAATAAAATTAAGGTGGCGACTCCTAAAATCATTTTCAAAAACAACCAATCTGAATCTGAGAGTTCCATCATCAGTTTAAACTCGAATGAGCATTCCGATTCCCTTTAGTGGATCCGGCTGGTGCTTGGGCAAAACTCGCAACTTGCTAATTCATTCAAGGAAAAGGTAAAAAGTTCATTCCTTTCAACTTTGATCCATATAGTAATGTGGCAGTAGCTAACATGACAAAGAAAATGGACTATTTTTCAGGTTCAAGGCTTAGAAGAAACCAGCAAAAGATCACTCAATTTCCTGAGTACCCCACTGCCACTCTTCCTTTTGGTGTTGGATATGAGCCCAAGCTAAAAGATATTACAAAGTTGGAGGAAAGGGCCAAACTAATAATCGAGGCCAAGAGGCAAGATGAGACTTATGATTGGCTTATGTGCCTTACTTCAAAACTCTTAATGGCTACTTTGTGAAAAAGGAAGAGGATTTCACCTATTGTGCCTTTCCTGGACCTTGGTATTGTCCTATTTCTAAAAAGCTAATCATTGATTTTGAAATTCTCTTTGATGTCAGGCTTAATCTAGAAGAGTGCGAGCCAATATATCAATTGGATGAGGATTAGGAAGTAAGCATAGAGCCCTTTCTTTTTTTGGACCATCCATATGATCACCAACCACCAAGAACCTGACCCTACAAAGCTCATTCAACTATCCCAAGAACCCTAAATAACTAGTATTTTAAGAAGAGCACTGGCCTTATTTTGGCCTCACCTGAGTTCTCTGAGTCTAAGTCTTTTAAGTCTGAGTCTGAGTATGAGTCTTTTCAGTCTTTCCTATCAAATTTTGTAACCCAACTCCTAAGCTTATCTTTTTAAGCTAATGTAACCCATGATGATGGGACCTTTATCATTAATAAAATGAACAAGTTTTCTGCTTACTTTCTTAACTATCTATGCTCTACTTCCTCTGACTCATCATTAAATGAGAAATCTAAAAAACAAAATAAAAAACAAAAAAATAAAGAAAAAGAGAAAAATGCTCACTAAGTTGAAAACTTAAAAAGGCGACTTAGATAAAAATTAGAGCAAAAGTAAAGATATCTCCTGTTATGATGATCGGATTTTACAAGAGCATACAATTCATCCTCACAAAAAAGGGATAACATCTTTCTATACTTATAGCTTATCATATAGACTTGTCAACTTATAAGCATGTACAAAATAGAAAGTCTATAGCAAAAGTCCTAACAACTGCTAAAAAGAAAATAAACAGACAACTATCTTTATCTAGGCAACCCTCTTCCTTCTTCTCTTAGGATGCACATCTCCCTCAAAGTTAGATTGTGCCATAATCTCTCAGCTGTCACGCATTTGATCCTAGTCTCTGTGTCCTCTTTCATAACATTAGTAGTCGAGGCACTTACAAAACCAAAACTATTCCTCGTATTGACTCTAGTCGGCTTGCTCTAAGTCCCAGTAACTTTAGAACACTCCCCATTGTTGCACTAGAAACTCTCTTCTCAATGTCGGCAACTCCAAAACTACTTACAATAACCCTTCTCATTGTTGAAGTTGCCCGAGAATCAATCCCTGCGGCTATAGCTAGAGCTCTCCTCCATACTCTAGTAATAATAGTCCTCCTCTATGCACTTACTGTTGTAACCCTCCTTTGTACAACCACAGTAGTGTCACCCTAATGTCTAACTGTAGTCATATTCTTCTCGGTCACTGCCACCGTAGTTTGAGTCACCACTATAGCATATAGTGTTAGTCCTCCTATGGCACCTCTAGTCTCCTCCATTGGTCAGATCACCTCCTCTATCATGGCAGTAATCCCCTGGCCCCTAATGTCTCTAGCAGCTGCCTCTTTTGTCTTATCACCCTCAACATCCCTCAATAAAGCAACCCAATGCTCTACCTTAACTAGCCAAATAATCCCAGTCAACTAGCTGCAATACCTCTTTGTAGTACTGAAGTCGACCAATGGTCTCACTGCATGAAAACTCATCATCTAACCTCTTCTAATAGCCCTGGCAAAAGGGGCAGTGATTTGTACAGACTCTAAAAAATGCACGATTGGGAGCACATTATGAGCCGTAAGACCCTCATCCCCTAATAAAATGACGTCCATGCCAAGCCCAGCAGATAGACCACCAGACACCCATGGCTTATTGTCATAAAAGACCTGATCCCATACCACTAACAATGCCAGAGTATGTCCTCTAGAGCAAGCTTTAAGAGCCATCTAATCCACTCTTGAATTAATCCCTGCCTCACCATAATATATCGCATCAGATAATGAATGGCCATATACGGGCTCTTTGCTGAAGGAGTAACCACCCTCAAGAGGTCTATAAACCATACCTGCAAAACAAGTTAAAATAAAAAAAAAAAAATCATATATGCACAAAATACCCTTAACGGAAAGGATAAGAAAGGATAAATTTTTCCCACCTGGAGAACAACTAGAGAGACATTCCACCTCTCTAAGCTCAGAACAAAGCAGTCAAGACTCATCAAAGTCTCTGTCAGCACAGCACCAACTATAGAGCGACTCTGCTCCATCAACAATACCAAGATCGCCACTCTAGCATCCCTCTGCTAATAGATCTGGGAAACAGATATTTGACCATTAAGCAAAAAACTAAGGCTCACATCCTGAATCTCTATTTCCCTGTATCACCTTGGTCATTAGAATTATGAAACTCCTCAATGATGATAATCAAATCCACCTACCCCTCCACGACCATCCGACTGGCTATGTCCTCTAGCAGAGCTAAAACTCTTGAAAAACCCTATAGTGCCTAACTTTGAACTCTGGCATTATCAAAACTGCCTTTGACTTACTGCCAACTATGGTACAAAACTCCTCAAATGTAGGGCACAGCTCCTCCATACCCATGCCAAATCAGAATACCTAAGACAACGGATCTTAAAATCAGAAACATGCCCTCATAAAGCCCCAATCCACCCGAACTCTCCTTAAAGCCACCATGGCCATGATTCCATATCTACCTAAATTTATCTTATCCACTTTGTTGAGCTTTTTCATCCATATGTGCATACAATGGCCGAAATACGGCTCTATGAATGAGAAAAAGTAGTGAAAAGAGAGCAAGAAAGGTGAAAAACCAAGCAAAAAAAGAGAAATTCAATAAATGGGCAGAGTTTTAATCTAAAATCAAAAAATGAGTGAATCTGCCTTGGAATTCATGCCTATATATAGGCTCCCAAAAATGTCAACATCAATATATTAAAAAGGGCTACAGAAAATGTCTTCTACCGTCGAGAGGCCAATGGTGCCACCGACTATCTAGGCTATATCACTGCCTACAGACCGACACCGCTGCCAATGTCTCGATGGTCATATTTGGGCCCCAATTTTTTTTTAGCCCTAAAAGTACATAATTAAGATGTTTTCTTCTCTCTTTAGGATAAAAACTTAGAAGAAAATATTTTTGAAGCCTCTCAAAACTAGAATTATCATAATTGGTAATGGTGGAGCCGTAGTTCAGCAAAATCGAGTTTCAAAGCATGCCCTATACATAAAAATTCATTTATGTCGTTCATGTCATACTTTTGTTAACATTTTATCACAAAGCACACATTCACAACATAAACATACATGACAAAGTAAGATAATGGAAGAATCATATGGCAAATCATGCATATATAGGCACGCACCATCCATACATGCAGTATAAATAGCAATTGCATATGCATTGGTGCATAAAACAAGAAAAGTACAATCATCCTCCAATAGTGTTGTCTCCCACTAGGGGAGCGAAAGTACAGTCATACAAGAAAATAAAAGAAAAGTGAAAAAGTCAACATTATCATCAGAAAACTATAATCATTGGCCCTACAACTAACAACCATCTCAATGGTGTCTGCTTCCCCTCCGCCACCTTCAGAAAGTCTCTCATCACATGCCTCTGGGACTCTATTATAATAAGGCATATGAGCAGCCCAGCCATTGCTAACTCTATCCTACGAGCTATCTTGTAGGTATGCTAAACGAACCCCAAAGAAGCATAAAGATATAAACATCAGGTGCTCCGGATCCTTTTTGAGAGTAGAAATACAATGGAAGATCCTGCCTGAGGATCTTTTCTGAACACAGGTGAGTCAAAGAAAAGAAACATACCTCAACACCACCCGAGACATCCTACAACCCTAGATGGACTGTCTCAAGGATCGGCCACAACCTCAAAGTGTCGTCTATACTGTGGCAGACAATTTGATCAGTAATATAATACTTTGTATCCTAGCCCATAGAATAGCATCATGGCTTAGACCTGTACCCTCACCAACTCTAGGAATATGGTCCTTAGAACTGTTAGCCGCAAGAGCCTCGAAGACTACTTGGGGGATGGGCTCCCTCGGGATCACAGGAGCAATGGAATGACAGCCCTGTTAAATGACCTCCCTCATCAAGAATCAAGTATGAAACTCACAATAGTCCTTGCCCAAGATCTAAAAGTAGAGTGCCTCCATACCTTGAAAAAGCTCAACAAAGACACCAATGTCTAATCTAAACCTTATGTCTATAAGCGGAGAGCTAGGAACAACCCAAAACCTCAGTTTGGAAGCTAACCCTTTTGCCTAATAGGATAGGCAAAAATAAGGAGACTGCAGCAACAACTAAAAAAGGGACAAATGCTCTGTGAAATTCACATAAGTGGCACGCAGCATGCTCTCTCTAAAAGGCCTCATAATCTATCACAAGCAACTAATAGGCAATGTTAGAGCAAGCAAGTAAAGAAAAAGAGAAGTAGAAAGATGGAAGAAATACCTGCCAATCTGATAAGCAGCCTAAGAAGGCTCTAAGTGAATGCTCCACTAGCGAGAGGCAACCCAGTTCGTCTCTTCCCCCAGTTCATCTCTTCCCACCTCCTCCCTTCGGGGAATTCTTGTAACTGCAGTGAGACCAACCTAGGGGCAAAAAGTGAAGGTACCTATAAGCCTATATTTATGACATAAAAATGTTAGAACATCAAAAAATGACATCAGCAAGAAATGATAAACAGCATATATGAGTGTACATGGTGCATACCTCCCAGATATAGTCACAACCCAAATTTTAGGCTGTGATGGTCTTAGAGGTTAAGAAGACATAAAGTTACTTAAACCCGTAAAACTCCACTGAACTTATCATCAGTTAGCATTTACCTTATTATATCTCATTCCAAGATCAAAATCCAATTATGCATTACCATTTTTAATCATTACTTTATCATTTTACTTATAGCCAATGCTCTTTAATGCCATGTCATATTTGTTACTTGGAATTTCATATATTTATAAATATCATCCACACATCTCCTACTTATTATGATATACATCAGTTACTATAATATAGATTACAATACTTATAAATTTGATACATTTTAACCCTAGACTTTCAAATATCATATAGGTCTAGAATAATTGTCTTTGAAGTAACATAAGTAAAACTCAAAACAGGAAAATTAGCATAGCAACTTCTAAGTGAAGGAACACGGCTCAAAATTTACCTTGCTAATACATCATCCTAACTTAAAAAATTTGAATAACTACAAAATGAGACAAGCTCAGTAAATACATAATAATATAATATAATATAATATAAGGGCAATTTAAAAGATTATCATTCAGATAGATTCAATATGCCAATGGAGTGATGTTAATCAAAATTGGTCATTTTAAATTACGAATACATTTTAGCAGAAATGATAATGTCTTGGAAGCATAAAGGTTCCCACACATAAATATTAAAGAGTGGTGACCTAAGCTTTGTTCACTCGCATGCAGCACACTAGGTAAGACTGATTAGGTCTTGCGGTTAGGCATTCCCCTCGACAAAAGTTAGGTACTCTCGCCCTACTCATGGGCTTAACTAAGTGTACAAGTTCTGATGTATTTCCTCACACTAAAGAGGCTTTCTGCAAAATAATAGGTATCAATAAAAAGATACATATAATGTCCATATTAGGAATTCAATGGAAAGTAGAATAGTATATCAATGTTTTGCATCATTGATCATAATATAGGACCAATGTATGAGGCTCACAATGGCCAATATCATATAAGAAGGATAAAAGATTTCAA
Organism: Reutealis trisperma; assembly: GCA_947687605.1. Lineage (NCBI taxonomy): Eukaryota > Viridiplantae > Streptophyta > Magnoliopsida > Malpighiales > Euphorbiaceae > Reutealis > Reutealis trisperma. The sequence continues at coordinate 162,374 of CANTUT010000499.1, forward strand.
TAATTCAATAACCAATAGGCAACATATGTGCAACATGAAATCAAGATGTATGTCTATAGGTGGCAATTTGAACAATGGTTGCATACAAGCATGGCTCAATCATATCATATTATTAAGTACTCACCTTGACTTATTTGCTCCTATTAATGTTCACTCTTGGTTAAAATAGCATCCTTCACAGTCTTGAGCAATATCCTTATCCTTACTTTGAGATTCTACACCCATATTATTTAATTATATATTAATTAGTAACTAATAATGTCACTTAGTCATAACTTATCCATCATATACTTGTTTCATTATTTTAACTCACAATGGAGGCATGTTAACAACGTCTTACATATACTTTTTAGTCTTGTAATGATAATTGATTTATTAAGTTTGGGCCCAAAGATTTCTAGTAAATGAAATTCCTAAAATTGGTCTTACACAAGCTACATTACAACATTTCCAAGCCCATTTCTATCTTCAATTTCATAAATTCAAGTTCAAATCCCATAATCCCTAAATTGGTCCATAAACTTTAGAATTTGGGGGAAACCATCAATTTCCCCTCCAAACCTCAAATTGATCATTGATTTATCAAATTAACACTTAGATAATCAATTTCTAACAATTAGTTGGGATTAAATAACTTTGATTCATAAAACCCTAATTTCTCAAATTTACAGCAATTTGGTGGAAACATATGATTCCTTGTCAAATGTCCAAATTAATCATAAAAATATGAAATTAACATAATAAGGGACCTATATAATCATTTAAACATCAAAAACAAGTATTGGAACACTAGGTTCCTCCTTTTGCTAAGTTCATGCCTTTAAAATTTTCAAGTCTTAATCCAAGCTTCCATAATTCATTTTGACACTTTCAAACCATTTTTCTCAACCTAAATTAACCTTAGATACCTTCAATTAAAATTTAGAATACTTCCCTCAGAAATTTATTAAAGTGGCTAAAATTACTTTATGGTGGAAAGTAGGTGATTTTCAAGCTTCCTTTACCTATCTTTACATTAATCCTTGAATTCTCAAGCCAAATTTCCATATTTCATCTAAGAATATCCAAAACAACCATTCCCTATTTATTTTCCTATTTGGATGAATTATATAGATAATGAATTTGATGAATTTTTACAACTAAAACACTAAGATCATACGTAGAACAAAGAAAAGGAGAGGATGAGCATGATTTCTTATCTTGGGTAACTTTGATTATATTAAGGTTCTTTGTTTATGTTAGTATGGAGAGAGTTTTCTTTTGTTTGTGTGAAATTTTGGTGTAGAGATTGGCAAATGATGTATATGTACATAATTTTTCATTTAAATATGAAATCTTCAATGGTGAGGTTTTGATCATCTTTAATCCAATGGTTAGGATTTGATCACAATGGATGGCTATGATTTAATCAAGTTGGATAGCTAGGATTTTATCTAGGTTTGTGATGTTCATCATACAATGTGAAAATACTAAAAATGCATTTAGATTCTTACGTAGGAAAAATAAAAATTCAATTTGTATAAGGGTTGGACTTAGTCAAATTTAATGGCTACTAAGTCAAATTTGGTGGCTACTCTCCAATATCTATTTTGTTTTGTCTTGAGATAACTAGTCTAACTTAAAAGCATTTATGTTTATTCATTTATGGGCCTATGGGTGGCCACCCCTATTGAGCTTGGGTCTTTGATGCTCAAAGCCCATTATATATTTCATACTTAGAAGTTTTTCTTTTAATTTTCTTTCTTTCCTCTCACCTTGACTTTCTAATTTGCATTCTTTAACTTCTTTATAAACCTCATTAAATATCATAAGAATTCTATTTAATTCACAAAAGCACAATTAGTCATGATAAAATCATAAACTAGACAAACAATTCAAATGGTGTCACAAGATTCCGACTTGTTTCCATTTCATTTCTGTACTATGCTAACACTTAAAAATTTTGTTCTATAGCACCATTAGTGACTTTGATGAGCTATAGAATCATTGGGTATTGCATTCTACCCCCATAAAAAAAATTTGTCCTTAAATTTTTTAAAAGATCTTACCTACTAAATGATCAAACAATTGTGGATATTTCTGAAGCATGTTATTTTTGCTTCTCCATGTACATTCTTCTACGTTGTGGTTACGGCATTGAACTTTGACTATATATATATATATATATATATATATATATATATATATATATATATTTCACATAAGTATAAAATAATTTATTTCACATAAATTGAATTTTCATGCACAAAACAATTTTTAAGCATAAAATAATTTTTATGAGAATTTTTAAAATATTTTTAAATAAATATTTTGGGGGGAATTTCAAGGACAATAATAAGAAAAATATTTTATTTTAATAACTTATAATCAACCCATAAATTAAATAAAAAGCCCAATTTCCTAAAAGCCCACTACACCAAAATACTCCTAACTTAGCTCATTAAGGGTAAACTTGGAAATTGCCCAAAACCCTAAATATTTAAACTAAATTTTGGCCAGCCCTAAGGAAGACAGCCACCATTCTATTTTCTATCATATTTCTAGTAGAAAATTCTCTCAAAATTATTCTCTCAATCGAAATTCACAAGATACTCTCAAATCTTGCAATTTCGCAACCGTTTTCGTAA